>PVKA01024515.1:0-27127 GCA_004027165.1 Ctenomys sociabilis | reverse complement strand
GATGGGTGTAGCCTTGTAGGGGCTTGGTCTAGAAGCCAACCCTTTTGAAAAGCAAATAGAGGAAAACCTTACTGTTAGGAACTGTGGGCGAGGCTGTGATTAAGGCTATCTTCTCCAAGGGTCTCCAAAGGTCAGGAAGCAGCACCCTTAGGCACCTGAATGGCCCGGTTCTCCTGTAGCCCACATCTATATTTTAATTCTATAATGACTTTTTTTAAGGCAAACAAAATCTGAACATAAGACTACTGGTCTGGTGACAGGAGTCTTACAGAAGGAAGCATAACCATTGCATAAAAAGGTCAATTTGAAGCGAGCACGTTTTAGGTTACAAAAGTCTCTTCTAAAGATAGATGGAACAATTGGCTGGAGGATTTGGCCCCGTGCACTGAACCAAGTCTCCAGACACATGTGTTTTTTATCCAATCACCTAAGTAAACAATTTTAGTAACTGGACAAGATTTAAACTTGAAGCTCACAAGTGAAACTTACATTTATCATCTAGCAATCAAATTTTACATATTGATAACACATTACTTTAAGGTTGACAAAAATTTCTTTGTACTCTTAACGTGCAATACACAAATGTAAATTATGTTTTGATAGCCACTGCAGAATGAAAACTATTGCAAGCAGCCTCAGCCTAATTTTTAAAGGAGTGACTCATTAAGTTGCTCTATCGAAAAGCTCAGGTTGGGGCCGGGGAGATAGCTCAGTGGAATAAGTGCTTGCCTGCCAAGCACAAGGTCCTGAGTTCAATCCCTGGTATCCCAAAAAAACAAAACAAAAAGAAAAGCTCAGGTTGAATTCCTAGTTTACTAGCAGAAAAGGAGTTAAAAGGTTAAATTTTTTCCTCACACTAAATGTGTTTTGGTCCCATAAGTACACTGCTTTTGGAGATAGCTCCTTCTGGTGTCACCCAGAAGTCAGTTCTCTCCACTGTGTCTCAGGTTTAGCCTCCTGAAGGAGACCTGCCCAGAACAGTAAGCTGGCATATGGCTTTTATATGTGTCCTCCTGGGTGGGCATAATTTTTCTTTTTTCTCATCTGAGCCAGAGTTGGAGTGTGTGTCCTTTTTAAAATGACCTCCCTGTATTTGGCATTAACAAACGCTCATTTTTTAAAGGGTTTCACTTAGTTAGAACAGTCTATAGAGGTTTGGTTTTGTTTTGTTTTAATTTTACATGATTCTAAAAAGGAAAGTACAAAGAGGTGGGAAAATTAAGAGTAAGGTTAAAGAAAGGAAACTGAAACAGAGCGGGCCTGACATTCCCTCTAGCATGTAGAGGGGGATCAGAACCAGGGTATCCCAGTGAAACCCTGTCCTCCAAGTCTTTAAGAACGGTTGCCGACCTAATGTCATTTAACTGGCAAAAGGTGTCCCGTGTTTTATATAGAGGACATGTAAATTTTTCAAGTCTGAGCTAGATTTAAAGGTCCCATTTTACAGTTTACATAAAATCTACTAGGAAGCTTATTAATGTTACTCTCTCTTCAAGCAAGGAATATCAGTATAATTAGCATCTAGTTCAAATGCAACACATGCAAAGTACAAAGTAGTCATAAAATGTCTTATTAGAGAAATATCATAACCTTATAACATTTTTATGTTTTAACTTTGATTCATCAACACATTTGACCAACATTTTAACAACTGCATAAGGAATTTATCTGTGTACCGGATGGCAGGTGGAACAAGCAGGTTCTGAGGGTGTGGTCGGGGGGTCACAGCCACTTTTTATCAGTTGGAACTGCCAGTGCAACCATGTGGAATTGGCTGGTCATCCAGGGACGGCAACCAGAACAGCAAACCTTGAGTCATTTCAGGGGGTCACGGACAGATCAATCCAGGCCAGAACATAAAGGACCTGGTCAGGGTGTCCCAGATTTCTGAAGATGAGTCTGGGGAAGGGGGTTCGGCAATGGATGATGGAGGATGTCCGCTTCAAGTCCTTCCAAGGCTAGGAAGAGGGATCCCTAGAGGGTTGGGGGTCCTCGGGATGTTGAGGCAGAGGGTGATAGGGAGGTGGATGGGAGAGGAGGGTGGTATTGGGCCTGGGGAATGTAGGTGGCGGGGAGGGCTGTTGGGGTTTCTTTGGAGGGGCTAAGGAGGCCAAGGGGGGCCGAGGGGTGGTGGTGGTCCAATGCTTTGATAAATTTCTTGATCCAGGAAGGTGGGTGACCCCCTTCCTGGATGGGGTCGATCCAGACTTGTATGTAGATGACCTGATCTAGATGGACAGGCGGGTCAAAAATGACAAGGCGAATGACCTGAGCTGTGGAGAGAACAAAAGTGCCCTTGGGAGGCCAAGAGACATTAAAAGTGGGCCATTCAATGGCCCACAATTTGCTAGGAAAAGCAGGTTCTCCGAATGCTTTGGTTCGTTCTCTGAAATCTTTAAAATCATTAAGGACCAAGGTTAGTGGTGTTAGTGACACAGAAGACGCCTGCCCCATGATGGCCGGGGTCCAACAAAGAGACACAGACAAACACAAGTAGACTAAACAAAAACAAACAACAACCACAGGGCTCTGCGACTGTTAAAACAGCTGTCAGAGCACAGAGGCAGAGGAGCTCCTCTGTCTGCTTCAACAAAACCAAGTTCCCATGAACCTGGTCTGCTCTTAGCCAAACCAGAAGTTCCATGAAATAAAACAAATGAAATTTTTAGACCAAAAGCAGAACCAAGCTAAACAAATGAAACTTTTAGACCAAAAGCAGAACCAAGCTAAACAAATGAAACTTTTGGGCTGTGGAGATGGCTCAGTGGAATAAGCACTTCCCTGGAAGGTGCAAGAGTCTGAATTCAATCCCCAGTTCTGGAAAAAAAAGAAGAAGAAGGTTCTATTAAGGGGCTGGGGACATGGCTCAGTGGAATAAGCACTTCTCTGGCAAGCTCAGGGGTCTGAGTTCAATCCCCAATCCCGCAAAAAATAAAATAAAATAAATAAAAACAACAAATGAAACTTCTAAAACAAAAAGCAGAACCCAAGTTAATGGAGGGCAGGGCATCCCATTCCGCCACAGAAGGGACACCTAGGTCCATCCGCCCAAATCCAAGGCCGAGACAAGACAAACTCACATACAAAAGGAAAGAAGGTACCTGGAAGATGAAGCACCAAACAAAAGGATCCTCGGAGATGGAGAGGTTCCGAGGGTTGAGTCCAGGGGTGGTCCCCATCAGAGGGATCCCAGACGAACCCCCAAATGTTGTAACCCAAAAATCAAAAACCAGACTCAACTTAAAAGCCCTTTATCTAGCTGAGCTCAGAGGCGGCACCCACTCTCCTCTCCAAGTAGGTGCGTGCCGAGGTGGGGAGGGACAAGGGTTTTTAGAGCTGAAAGCTGAAAACCGCACAGTGATCTTGCGGCCTGGGCATGAGAGAAGTTCAGCAGGGGGTCAGGAATCAAAGCAATCCTAAGAACAAAGGGTTACATTCTTGTAGCAGGTGGGTACAATTTTAGAACAAGCAGTTACAATTTGTACAGATTGGACATATTGTGTGGTTGGCGATTTAATAATGAATAGTTATCATGGAAACTTACTGAGCTCTATGACCACACAATGGTGGCTGGATACAAAAAGGAGTTGCATAGATTATAACAGAAATGTACAGAGTTGTATAACAAAATAGCTGTTCTGCTTACAAAGCGGAGACAGTTACACCAAACCAAGCCCTCTTCAAAATAAATAGTCTTATTTACTCTGCTTTCATTTGCTGGGACACCCAAAATGAAGGAAGGAAAGGTTTACTTGGCTCACAGTTACTGGAGGCCTCAGTCCATACTCGGCTGGCTCCAGGGCAGAGAGGCGCATGGCACAGAGCAACCTTTCACGGCAGCAGGAAAGAACAGAGAGCAAAGGGAGTGGCCGCGGCCAGGCGGCTAGCTAGCCTCTCTCCCCTCCTTACAGGGTCATACAAATTACCCCAGGCGAGCCGGGCGTGGTGGCGCAGGCCTATAATCCCAGCACTCGGGAGGCTGAGGCAGGAGGATTGTTGTGAGTTCGAGACCAGCCTGAGCTACAAAGTGAGCTTAAGGCCAGCCTGAACTGCATAGTGAGACCCTGTCTCAAAAAGACAAAAAAAAAAAAAAACAAATTACCCCAGGTGTGGGTGCATCCACACCCACAATAATCAACCACAAATTCCAGAGGTGGCCCCGCGACAGCGCGAGGCTTTGGAGGGACACCGAGACACAAACCGTAACATAAAGTCTAAGTAGGGCTCACTTGGCCGAAAATCATTAGCTTTTTTTTGAAGCTTTTCCTCAAACGTTTGATTTTTACTTTATTGGGCCCAACAGGAACTAAATTAATAAAATAAAAACTGTGTTGTATATTTATTATGGGTAATTTGTACAAAATGTCCAAATCTCTGAGACTTATTGTAAAAGGGATCTTTTAAGGTGAAAGTAGCACTTAAAAGTAGCTCTCAAGAAGAGGGTAAGTCAAGCGAATGAGAACCATCTGCCGTGTATCTTTTGTAAGTTCCCACACTGCCAAAAAATTTCTCAATAATAGGAGAACACCACTTTCCTGTTATGTAATTTCTTTCACAGCCATTGTGCTACATTCATAATACAATTTGAATGGGAAAAGGTCATATTAAAAAAAAATACTTTTTTGGTTTTGTGGGGTTTTATTTTAAGCAAACTATATTTCAACCAGTTTTCAGTCTCTGAATGCACAGCGGGTAGAGCAGGAAGCTCTGAGTAGACCCTGCCAGGTTGGGATCCACGTGACACTCTCCTCAGAGCACCTCACTGACCCTGAATCCATCACAGCTCTGCTGCTCTGGTCTTTGATTGTTTTTCAGCCATATTCTTAATCTTTATCTCCCCTTTGAATTTTTTATTCTTTGGTCTCTCTCTCTCTCTTTTTTGTATTTTAGGGAAGGGTTTACAGGGTGTTCAGGGTCTCACTACTAGACTGGACTCGTAGTGATCCACCTATTCATAGCCTCCCAAGAGCTGGGATTACAGGCGCATACTACCATGCCCAGTCTGTAATTTTTGGTCTTCATAGTAAACATGTGAGTACTTATAGTACTGGATGTTCTAAATTTGTCTCTGCAGTTACTCTTGCCAGTGCACTCTATCCCTTCTAATTGTCTTAATTTGTTAGGGTTACAGTTTATGTCTAGTTGTTTCCCACCCAAAGCCTCATGCAGTCACTGAGGCAGATTTCTAGACTTTGTGATTAATTTTTTTTTTTTTTTTTTTTTGAGGAACCGGGAATTGAATTCAGGCCCTTGCACTTGCCAGGGAACAGCTTATTCCACTGAGCCATCTCCCCGGCCGACTTTGTGATTAATTCATGATTCAGTGCTGGGATTATGGGTGTGAGTGTTGCTGGGATTATGGGTGTGAGTGCTGCTGGGATTATGGATATGAGTGATACTCCTGGCCTGGATCAGACAGCCTGAATGCAACATAAGGGAGACAAACTTGTCCTCTTTAGCCACTGTTACCATTCTCCTCCCATTTGCTCTTGCGGTTTTGTTGTTTTCTGCCACCATGAACTGCTGCCCTCTTCCACATCCACTCTGCCTTGGAACCAGCTGGGTATACACTGAAACCTCCATGAAACATGAGCTAAATAAACCTTCCCTTCCTTAGTTTTGGGTGTCTGGCATTTTGTCCCAGCAATGAGAGAAGAGCTACGGAGACACTATCTGTGGCGGACGCCAATTGGTGGTCAACTTGTTACAGCCAGCTGAACTGGACTGGCGTGGGCTGGGTGTGGGGGGCCAGCTGAGGGCTGCTGCCAGCCACATAAGAGGCAGAACTGGAGGCGCTATTGGGAGGCTGTTAGGGAAGCTGCTTGGAGAAGCATGACCTTGCCATGCTGGCTTTCCTGATAAACTTGGCAGTCTTTGTTGGAAGAGGAGCTTGGGACCTCACTGTGACTGAGAATGGCTGTGGTTCACTTTGGGGGAGCCCTGGTCCTCAGCATGAGCATTGTTTCCTGGCTCTGGAAGGAAAGCGCACTGCTCAGGCTCCTGGCGAAGCTTGTGGTAGCAGCTTTCCTGATGGGCACTCGGCTTTCCTCATCACTGGCGGAGCTCAGGACCTCGCTGGTGCTAAGGACGGCCTTGGTACCTGTGGCAGAGCTCTGGTGCTTACCTGAGCGTCATTTCCTGGCTTCTATTCAGGTCCCTCAGCCTGCTGGCACAGACTTTCTAGCTTCCACCCTGACCTTCGTGCCGGCTCGGGCCTGCATGAAACACTGTCAAGGGCTCTAGGCCTCCAACTGGACTGGTGAATGTTAGGGGTTCTCAACATAGAAATCAGACCAGAATCCAAAATTAAAATTTAAATATGAGCCTTTTATTACCAGGCCCAGGACCACTTGACCACACTCACTCAGGAGAGGACAAATGGCCAGGAGCCTTAGAAGTATAGAGGTGTTAAAGGTAGAAACCACATCCTGTTTGGCAAACAAATTTGTCATTTAACATAGAACAGTACCTTTAGGGACAGCCTGACCATTACTCAGCATGCATTTTGTCTGGGAGCATTGTTGGCTGGGAACTCCCAGTCTATTAATGATTTATCATTAATACACCAAGCCTTGTGAAGGAAAGCAGGGTCACAGAAAGTCGAGCAGAGTAATTTTTTACATTTAGTTTTACATCAACCCATCACATCAGTTTTATATTAACCCTTCACATTCCCCACTGGTTTTTGTATATGATTTAAAATCCTTGATTTATTTAGTTTATCATATGATTGGTTGGTGAGGGGGACCCTAGTAATACTCAAAAAGGGATTGTTTTTATCTTCCCAAAGGATGATAGTTTGATACTTTTAGCTCTAGCAGAAGAATCCCCCGTCTGTAGTGGCAATCCCCACAAGTATGACAGCTGTTGGTACTAGGGCACAGACAGAATGGTGGTGACCCCTGGCAAAAAAATTTTTTATGGGGGCCCATCTTATTCTATTATTTTTACATCTATAAAGGTCTGGTAGGAAGACATAGAACTCAGAGTTTTGAGTAGCAATCTCTGTCCCACCTAAGGTCCAAGCCAGCCACCACGAATAAGTGGTGGGAGAGTGTCGAGCCTCTGCTAGCCCTAGCAAGAACCAGCAGGGCCACATCTGGTCAGCTTGACCTTGAGGGGTCAGCAGCCTTTTGTAAAGTCTACCTATCTGACTGTGGATCTGTTGAGGCTGATTTAATGTGAAAGTGGTGAATCTAATATTGTTTTTTGTGTTTTTTTTTAAACTTGAATGGAATGGAAGTGCTCAGGACAACAGGGTGTGGTCTTCTAGTCCAGCAGAGCTCAAGAGTTGACAGATCTCGCTTTTTGATCTGTATCTAGGATCTGGGCTCAGCCGCCAACAGGGTGCCAGTTTTTCTGGGTTGTGGGTGGTGATGGCGGAAGTGTGTAGCCTGCGGAGTAGACTGCAGAGCCTGTGGGGACTTGACAAGTTCTTGATTAGAAGTGGATGTCAGGATCTCCTCCCCCTACTTAGGGATTCAAAGGGAGAGACCCCTTGTGTGTCAGTCTTTTATAGTTTCTCCAATACTGGCCTCATGGGTGACAGTCTTCCAAGTAGGATTTTAAAAGGAGGGAGCCCATCCCAGTATGGGGTGCAACACGACAGCAGCAGGGCCATCAGAAGCATAGACACCCAGTCTGCACCTGTCTCCGGGCACAGTTTGGACAGAGCACTCCTCAGGGTGTTTTTATCACTGTACTTGGCCCAAGCTTTTGGGATCAGTAGGCAGTATCTAGCTTCCAGAAAGGCTCTGAACCTACCCACAAAAGCAGGCCCATTGTCTGAGCCTACCATAGTAGGGGGCCCATAGCAGGGGTTGATCAGTCAACTTGACCTCAGGGAAGTCCACTGTGACATCCTCAAAAGGGAAGGGTCCCTGTCGGCAGACACAATTGTGCTCCAGGGGTTCCTATGACACTGGAAGGAGGGATGCAGGATTAATGGCCTGTATAGTCTCAAGAGTTAGGTGTGAGTCTTTAAGGAGGGCTGCCTGGTACTGGGTCAGCCTAGTGCAGGAGAGTCACCTTTTACTAGGGCCCTACAGCAGTGTCTCTATCGCATGGGGCATGAACATATTTAACTTCTGTCCCAGAGTTAATTTGCCAGCCTCTTCTACTAATATAGCAGCTGCTGTAGTGGCCAGTAAGCAGGTTGGCCACCCGGGAAATTTTGGTTTCTCTTTTTTTTGTAATTTTACTAATTTAGAGTCTTGGCTGGATTTTAAACAAAAACAAACTGCCACATTTCCATAGAGTCCCTGGTAAGGTAACACAGGGTTTCCCTTGTAACAAATTTAAAACAAACAAGGGAAACAAACCTCATGAGGTCTTCAGCCTGAGACAAATCCAGGAATATTTATCTATGAGAAAACAGACTCTCTCGGTGAGAGAAACAACATGTCAGCAGTATCTCAGGAGACTCTTAACATGTTTAGCTGCTGGGTAAAACCCAATCTCTCCATAGAGGCACGTAAACTTTCTGTCATACTGGCTAGGGCCATTTCCTTCTCATTTCTTGTGGTTCTACCTACACAATCAATCTTCTCCCCTTTTACCTCCCTGAAATCCTCCTCTAGCAACTGTCCCCCACTTAAATATTTTTCCTTCTTTCCTAGATAATTTGGAGGGACTAGGAGATGGCTCAGTGGAATAAGCACTTCCCTGGCAAGTACAAGGGCCTGAGTTCAATCCCTGGTTCCACCAAAAAATAAAAATAAAAAAATAAAAAAGCCATTATTTATTTTTGGCAATTGTATTTAAAAATGTAACTATCTTAAGAATTTTGGGGGGTTGGGGAGATGGCTCAGTAGAATAAGCATTTGCCTACCAAGTGCAAGGGCCTGAGTTCAATCTCTGGTTCTGGAAAAAAAAAAAATTTCAATAGTATCTCAGGAATACTCATCTGACATAACTTTTACATTTGGAAGTTAGGGCCCATTAACATTAGCCTTGAGAGAAGAGCAGAAACCAAGCAAATTTTATTTAGTCAGAGTAAAGTCTGTTATTTTTTACATTGCAGCATTCCATTCTTTTAGCCATTTTGGGGGCAGTTAGCTGAAATCAGCTTTGGTGCCAAAAACCACCCAAAGTGGCTCACAGGTACGGATGTCGGGTGAGCCGTTTCTGCCTTTTTTTTTTTTTTTTTTTTTTTTGAGACAGGGTCTCACTATGCAGTTCAGGCTGGCCTTAAACTCACTTTGTAGCTCAGGCTGGTCTCGAACTCACAACAATACTCCTGCCTCAGCCTCCCGAGTGCTGGGATTACAAGCATGCACCACCACGCCCGGCTTAGGTGAGCCTTTTCTAAGAGCATCGTGCCCATGGGGATCCTGAGGCTTGTCGTCTGAAATCCAGGTATTGCTCAAGAATACATTGCAACAGTGACAAAGAAGCAGAAGTGGTCTGACCCATAATTACAAACAACACAACCAACAGACAAGGAACCAAGACAAAATGAAACCAAAGACAAATCCAATGCTCCAGTCCACCATTGTAGAGGGGAGCAGAGTCCAAAGGATTTATGTTACATCCAGCTCTTCCTGTGACTCACCAAGGGGAGCCCCAACAGAAAAAAAGTCTCTTACTGGCAAGAGGTTCCAAATGGCTTGAGTTGTCCAAATCAATAAAGAATTTGAAAACTTTTGGAGACCTGTATAAGTCTGGGGCTGCAGAATTTCTTTAGATTACAGTTTTTTGAAAAAAAAAAAAAAAACTGAACTCTATCCCTATACTGTATTGTTCTCCTTGCAAAAACCCCTGAGTATGACAGCGTCTCCTTCAGTTGAAAGTCTCTCTGTAGCATTTCTTGCAGCACAGATCTTAGGGTAATACATTGCTTGTTCGGTCTGCAGAGGTCTTTATCTGTTCTCTAAGCAGTCTTGTCGTGGGCCTATGCTTGGCTCCTAGGTCTTTCCCTGCAGCAGTGTGGCAGTCTCACCCCTCCTAGGCCAAGAAGGAGTTGCTAAGGAGTAAGCAGGCAGGAAAGCAGGAGCCCTGTTAGGGGTTCTCTTTTCTTGGGGCTTTGAAAATTTTCTTTGTCTTTGAGTTGAATCTGGTGATTTTGACCTTTCTGTACCAGAATATCTATAGCCTTCTCTAGGTTTCGGATGTTTTCACTTATTAAGTCTTTGTATAACATTTCCACCCCTATGAGATTCTCAAGTCCCCCTTCTACCCTAATAACTGAGTATTAGCACTTGTAATGCTGTTGAAGTTCCCACGAGCTTCCTTCATTCCTCTTCATTCTGAGCCCACAGCCCACTGGGATGAGTCTGGCACAGAACAGGACAAAGGCTGGAGCTGCTATGGGATACCTTTCACTGTGGTGGACTCACAGCCTAAGACCACTGCACCCAACCACGTATGATGGTGGCCAGAGAAGTCCAGCTGACAGGGGCTGTGCTCTCCAGCCAGCCATGGGATGGGCCCAGAGAATTTATCCACAGACAGTAGTCTAGGGACAGTGCCGCTAGGGTCCACCTAGGGTTAGCTTTCACTGCCCAGCACTCCTGCACTCCCTACTCTATCCGACCCACAGTGGATGGAGTCTTGTTTCATGCTGCACTGGCTGAAGTTGGGGACACAGTCCTTGGGCTGCCTAGGCTGGCTCTAAGTCTGGCTTTCCCCGAGTCACACAGGCACAGGGACTGTCACAGCCTTCGGGGTGTCTCCAGCTCTTGGGAACACTGCGAGCAGTGCATTTCCTACTCAGCCACCATCTTGCTTCCGGGTCACTCTCAGATCAGTCTTTCTTAATGAAGAACAGAACATGACGCCACTGAGGTAGACTCACTCACTGAGGGAGCTACTGAGTCGCATTTCTCCTCTTGTCTTCGACATTAGACAGTAGACCCTGAGTGAGCACATACCAGTCTGTCAGGTGTGTAAGTGGATGGGGGGGAGAGGGTAGATGAGCCTGGTGGGGAGAGCATAGGGTGATGGGTGGGTAGGCATCTTGATCTGCTTCTGCTGTGATGCAGGATAACAGCACAAGAAAACTCATAAGTTTTCTTATAAGCAGAATCTTATTTGGTGCCTGATTCCAGAGGCTGAAAGGGCAAGTGAACATGTTCAGGCCAGAAGGAAAGGGTGGAAGCTAGACTTTCCCTACTATCAGAAACCTAACCCGGCCATAAGAGCACTGATCTATTCATAAGGGAAAAGCTTTCATCACATCTTAATATAAACTGGCAATTAAGCTTCAAAGTGAATTTTGGAGGAGACATTCAGACCATGCAGTGAGTGGATGGGTGGGTGAAAGAGGGATCAGCAGGGCCAGGGAGATGGCTCAGTGGAATAAGCGCTTCTTTGGCAGGCACAAGGGCCTGAGTTCAATCCCTGGTTCCGCAAAAAAAAAAAAAAAAAAAAAAAAAAGAGAGAGAGAGAGAGATCAGCAACCCTGAACAACTGAAGAGACCACTCAGCCCAGATCACCTGTGTCTCTGTTACTCTTCTCTCGTTTCTGGGACAAATACCCGAAACTCAAAATTAGAGAGGGAAAGGTTTACTTAGCTCACAGTTACTGGAGGTTTCAGTCCATACTCAGATGGCTCCAAGGCAGAGGGGCACATGGCAGTTCATGGTGGCAGCAAACAGCAAGAGCAAATGGGAGCAGTGGCAGCAATAGCTACAGGGAGTGAGTCTGTCTTTGTCTCTTACGGTGCATTGAGGCTATCTGCCCCAGTCCAAGTATAGATCTCACCCCATAATCCCAGAAGCACACCTGTAATCCCAGAAATACTCACACCCATAATCCTAACACTGAGTCATGAATTAATCACAGAGTCTAGAAGTCTACCCCATGACTGCATGAAGATTTGGGGGACAACTAGAGAGAAACCATAACACCCCATCACCTGTTAAATAATGACAGAAATCAGCCGGGCGTGATGGCGCATGCCTGTGATCCCAGCACTTGGGAGGCTGAGGCAGGAGGATTGTTGTGAGTTCGAGACCAGCCTGAGCTACAAAGTGAGCTCGAGGCCAGCCTGAACAGCATAGTGAGACCCTGTCTCAAAAAGACAAAAATAATAATAATAATAATAATAATGACAGAAATCAGTGCTGTTCAGAGAAAGGCAGGCTCTGCTTTCAAAGAGGCAAACTGACTTGGATTGGTGTAAATGTAGAATAAAATAAAGATCTGTTTAGCCTGCACAAGAGACTGAAGAAACCTGGGTATAGGACACAAGTAACACGGCACTTGGGAGGCTGGGACAGGAGGGTCACCAAATCAAGTCCTACCTCAGAAAGCTAGCAAGACTCCACCTGAAAATAAAAATCAATGGAGATGGGAATGTAATTTAGTGTTAGAGCACCTTGGATTTGATCCCTAGTACAAGAAAAAGGGGGGCTAAAGGCAATAAAGGAACTAAGGTACACAACAAAACTCAGGGGCCCCAACAAAGTGTACCTGGTAGATGCAGAAAACACAGGGGCAACAAAAGGAAGACAGAAAGAAGCACAGCTCACTCACACACCTTGGCACAAAAAGCTTGTTTTGGGGGCTGGGGAGATGGTTCAGTGGAATAAGCACTTCCCTGGCAAGCACAAGGGCCTGAGTTCAATCCCTGGCTCCGCAAAAAAACCAAAATAAATAAAAATTTTTTAAAAAGGGCTTGTTTTTGTTCATATCCCATGGATGGAAAGCAATCTGGCAATCTGGTGGAATACACCAGGCCTGGTAACTCATGCCTATAATCCCAGCAGTCTGGGAGAAGGAAGACTGGGAGTTCTAAACCAATCGAGGCAACTTACTTATTTAGTAAGGCTCTGTCTCAAGATAAAAAGTAAAAAAGGGGTTGGGATATAAGTCAGTGCAAAAACCTTCAATTCAATTGCCAATACCACACACACACAAAAATAATAATATACCCACTGGGCGTGTGGCACATGCTTGTAATCCCAGCACTCAGGAGGCTGAGGCAGGAGGATTGTTGTGACTTTGAGACCAGCCTGAGCTACAAAGTGAGCTTAAGGCCTGCCTGAACTGCACAGTGAGACCCTGTCTCAAAAAGACAAAAAAAGAAAAAAATATGTATATATAATATTTATTTCACTTAATAACTTCAGAGAAAAGAGCCCAAAGAGAAAAAGGAAGTTAAAGACATGGCTCTAGGAAACAGGGAAGAGGAAAGATAACAGAAAAGAGGTGGAGGGCAGGCCAGATAGCTCAGCAGACTGGAGTTCCACCCTTGGTGTACTGTGCCAGCCTGCCCCCAGGGCACACTGAGACTGCAGCTGTGACCAAGACTGGGCGTGGTGGCACATGCCTAAAATCCCAACACTTGGGAAGCTGATAACAGGAGGATCACTGTGAGTCCAATCTGCATAGTGAGACCCTGTAGACCCTGTACTAAATACATTTTTAAAAACAGGTGGTCAGAAAAGGGGGGTGAGCTCAGAGAGCTGGTGACAGACCTTCTCCCAGCCTGAGCTTCCCTCCCACTTTAAGGCTTCATGGTGCTTTGCCAGGTTCTGAAATTAATTTGCAGACCACAGAAGTGAGCAAACATGTGTAGGCTCAATCCTGCACTGTGGAAAGTGCGGCCTGCTTCGGCACAGTTTAACATAACTGTTCATCACCAACATCCTATTCTCAGAAATGGGAAAAAATAATATCCATCTCACTGGGCAGCTGTGAAAAATTTAATATGACTGGCTTGACCTTGAAGGAATAGGGGGAACCTACTCCAAAATAGTTCATTTTGTCATAGTGATTAATTTGGGCTAAAGGTGACGGAGCCAGAAGACAGGCAGGAAATATTCTCTGATTTCTTCCTCTCTGCCTAAAGCCAGACAAAACCTCCTCGGTGAAAGGTGCTCTCCTGTACCAGGAAGAGAAGAATCTGATCAGAAATTAGGAGGAGGCCAACCCTGAGATGAATCTGCACAAAAGAAAACATACAGCGGTCCCTCACATCGGGGAGCTTACGCTCCAGACACCCCTGCAATAAGTGCAAATCAATGAAGCAAAGGTGTTATATTTACTTTAGTATTTATATATATAGACATTAAGACTTTAACCTTTCCCACACTTTTAAAAACACTTCTAATGTTCTTAGCCATTTTCTAAACTCATAAACCTACGTAATTCTAACAACATACATATACTGTATGGTACTGCAGAATCCTACAATATAGTGAAAAATCTGCAATAAATTATATATACATATATATATAATGTATTTGGTACAGGGTCTCACTGCACAGCTTGGATAAGCAGTGCTCCTCCTGTTTTCATCCTTCCCAGCACTGAGATTACAGGCATGCACCACGCCTGGATTCAGTGGTCCCAGCTCAGCGTGCAAGTGGGCAGGGCTGGCACGGCATGTGGGACCAGGGATCGAACCCTGGCCCCCTGTGCTTGCCAAAGCAGGCGCTTAGTCCACTGAAGTATCTCGCAGGCCCTTAGACATATGTTTTGAAAACCCTCAAAACAGTGACTCCATGAAAGTCAAACTGTGAAATAGCGAGGAGCCACTGTATAGCTTTTATCTTCAATGGTTGATCCTTACACACTTCCTAGTCCCATAATTTACTGACTCCGGTTCAAGCCTGTTGGAGAGCACACAGAGTGGCACTGAGCAGGCTTTAGTCGGCTGGCTTTCTGTATTAATTTATGAGTCTGTCCCAGGCCTACCTGACTTGTCTGAGGAGCCAGTGATGGGCATGCAGAAATAGAACTCACCATGCCAACAGCCACGGTGGGGCCGGTAGTGGCCTGTGACACCATGATATCTCTGAAAGCAAGATAACACTGCAGCTGAGGGCAATAAATCTCAGTGTTCAAGGTGACAGCTGCCAACCTTAGTGACAAAAGAGTTCTCTCATAAGCAAAGATGTACTGCTTGGAGCATCTTTGTTCATCGCCACAAGGCCTTGCTCTCTTTCCACCCTTTTACCCCAGGTATTCTGGGCACTTCTCTGCATGTTCCCTGACATTATATACCCAAATAAACAGTGGGCAATTTGGAGAAGGCTTTGTCTTAGCCATAAGAGCTCTGGCCTTCCCAGACCCCTGTACACTGTAGTATGTTGTCTATTGTATTTTATCCTTCACTGTAGACTCATTCACAAGACTGGGGGACTACCACTGTGAGAATCAGTAGGGAGATTCCACAGAAAAGTGGGATTAGAGGTCCCATTTGACCCAGAAGTTCTCCTGCTGGGTACCTTCTAGAAGAATTAAAAATATAATATCACAGTGATATATTTGCACCCATGTTTGTATCAGCATAATTTGTTGTAGCTAAATCTATTTAGCCCAAATGCCTATAAACTGCTAAGCTGATTTTTCAAATGTGTTTTTTTTATTCAATGAAGTACTACTCAACCATAAAGAAGGATAAATCGAGACCTTCCTAGATAGATGGTTGCACCTTGAGACCACACTCTTAAGTGAAATAAATCAGACTTCTCTTGATAAAAGAAGTCAAAAGGGTAGATAAGCATGTAATGTATACAATGAGATGGGAAGAAATGGTTTGAAAGAAGGTAGAACTAGGGAAGGCAGAGAAGGAAAAGGATAAAGCTCTAAAAGAAGTACAAAATGGAAACAAAGCTTTGTAAATAAGGAAAGGAAGAGTGGTTGAAGAAATGGGAGGAGATTGAGAAGAAAAAGGGAACGAGGCCCACCACGGATAGGTACAAATTCCCTGTGACAAACGTGACAATTGTGTTTACCTAAATTGTAATAAACAATAAAAAGTTTTGAAATATACATATTATATTTATGTATAGTTGTCTGATATAAATCATTATGAAAAGCTTCTTGGTGTCTGATCAATTCCTTTTTATTTATTTATTTTTTTCTTTGCAGAGCTGGGGATTGAACTCAGGCCCTTATACTTGCCAGGGAAGTGCTTATTCTGCTGAGCCATCTCCCCGGCCCTAATTTCTTTTTAAAAGGAGTTAAGGCATAAAATAATGTTATATGACCACTGCAATGCATTCTAGTAGCCAGCAGCATGCAGGTGTTAATCTTCCACTGCTAGCATCCAACAGATCTATATTGAGACGCTTTGGAAGTTGAAACTCATTGCAATTTTAATCTTGACTGAATGTTCTATTTCACATGCACAAATTAGCAATTTTATGGTCAATTCCTTTTGATATAGGAACTTAGTGTTTGGCATAAATAATTTATTTTATGGAAACATAAAATATACAAGCAAGACTTTTTTGTGTCTTTATAACTGAACAAATTCCACAAACAAATAGTTGGAAATCTTTCTATGCTCTAAACTGTAATGAAATTGTACCACTATTATTGCCTAATAAGAGAATGATCAGCCCCTGATATTTATCACCCAAACAGGTATTATTACTACCATAAAAATCAGTAGAAGGACCACCTGAGTGGAGAGAAATGGTGACACAGAGCTGGAGAAGGACTTCAGGGGAAGAACTGCAGCAACGTCGAGGAAGGAGCAGAAAGGTAGGCGCTCACTGCCCCAGAGAGCCTTTTTTTGTGGGGAAGAATAAAACACGAGGTAGAACATATCCTCCAAGGAACAGAAATATATTCAGCTACTCCAAAGCTTATTAAAAATGCTAAGGTATCCCCTTTTTTTGTTTAGTCCTGTCAGAGGTGGGTATTCTATTGGTATTTAAATACTATAGGTGCTTGAATTCAGCAAAACACTCCAACACAGTCCAGCAGTCCACAATAGTAGTGGGTTATCCGCAGAAGTTGTTGACTAGAGCCTTTTACAGCTCAGCATATTAATATGGCTTTGCTGTACATACCTCATTTTTATACTTTTCTGCTGGATGGTTAAGACCAAGATAAAGCAAGACTTATATAACAAGACATGTAACTTTTGTATCAGATAAGGTCAGTCAGGTCTCCTCAGGGTTTATCCTGTAACCCTGTACCACACTTTGTAGATCCTTTGTCACTGTCAGCCATGTGGATGAGTCACGGCCATTGCTTGAACAAAAAAGGGGGATACAAAGGAAGAATCATTTTGTATTTGTATATACAGAATAGTTAGGATAGATATTCAGCTACTTTGGCTTAATTCTATGAGAAGATTTGTAGTAATAGTATTTGGACAGGATATCCTCTCTGTTTCTTGAACTATGGATAACCACTAGGAAGATGACAATGTAAAATGTACTAATCATTCAAAAGGTCCTGTTAAAGCCGGGCGTGGTGGCGCAGGCCTGTAATCCCAGCACTCGGGAGGCTGAGGCAGGAGGATTGTTGTGAGTTCAAGACCAGCCTGAGCTACAAAGTGAGCTTAAGGCCAGCCTGAACTGCATAGTGAGACCCTGTCTCAAAAAGACAAAAAAAAAGAAAAAAAAAAAGAAAAAGAAAAAGGTCCTGTTAATCAGCTTTGAAACTATCTAATTGATACTTGTCTCTCAACAAAATAAAAAGTAAAAATAAAAACACCCAAGGGACTCACGTGTCAACTAAAACTTTATCAAAGATGATACAAGAGGTAATCAGATATAATTCCTCAAGTAAGCACTTTGGATCTAGATAACTGGGAGTAAGGGGGAAAAATAGATCTTAAACAGGCACATGACAGAGGAGAAATAGTTTCCCCAAGATCTTTTCAACTTGGAAGTTAGTTCAATCAGTCTTAAATTTATCGCAGAGCTCACTGCCAGCAGTTTCTGCCTCAGGCACGAATAAAGTAAATCCATCGCATTTATCAGGGCAAAGGACACGGGCTACACCCCAGCTCAGGCTGTTCGGGGCTCCCACAGCCACGCCTCTGTCCACACAGCAATCCACAGACCCCAGGGCCACTTCCCTCCACCCTTTCCCCCATTTACTCATGCATCATTGAATTGCTTCACTGCCACCTCCTGCACCCCAGATACGTGCTCTGTCATCCTAGTGCCCGCCTTCCCACATTCATGCACACTCGCTGCTCTAATGGTGGTGACCCCAGCAGGCCAGAGGCAGAGCCTTGCAGCAGGCAGATGGCTTTACCTGGTCTGCTTCCCTTGACCAAGCCAGGTGTGGTGGCTGTACTAGACGTTCCCTTCACCTCAGCCAATATACATCATTTTGCTAGTTTCCCAGGAATAGACCTGGTGATAGTTCCTGTTACTTTTATTTCTTAGAAAGAGCTAGTCACTGTGATGCATAGCTACTCACTATGATGTATATTGCAAGAACCAATCCCCAACTAACAAACCATTCTTCCTCTATACTTCCTGCTAGCTTATCCCATATAAACCCTAGACCACAGAGATCAGGGTCTGATATTTTGGAAATAAGCCCAACCTGCACCCATTAACACAAGTAAATCTGCCTCCAAAGAGTGGGGGACATTTTGGTGTTTCTGTTTGTTGTTGCAGCATGTTAGTGGTCCAGCTACTCGGGAGGCCAAGCCAGGAGGGTCACTTGAGTCCAAGAGTTCTGGGCTTCGGTGGGTGAGGCTGACTGGGTTTCCACACTAAGCCACAGGAAGATGCCTCATTCACAAGTGGCCAAAATTATCAGTTGGCTTTTAAAGATATAAATAAAGATTATAAGCAGGCCCTTAAGACAGTCAAAACCACAACAAGACTTTTATTACCTACAGGCTTGTCAAGATATAAAGACCGAATTTCAGAAAAGTTCAGTGCTAACCCAAACTACATTAGGTCTTACAGAAAGGAATCCTCCAAAGGCTATTTAAAAAAAAAAAAATGTTCTTCTTACCTCAAGGTTGCCAAACTCCAAATGATCATGCGGATGAAGCCAATGAAACTGTGCTGGCACCCTTCGCCAGGATCCGCCAGATGCACTTTATAAAGAGAATTCATGACTGTGAAGCCACAGCATGACTTCCACCAGAGACGCCTGAGATTAGCGCTCTGGGGAACACCCCTGTCTTCAGTCCCCCCTAAATTGACTCTTCTCAGATCAAAGCAACTAGATAGAAACTACATCCTTTCTCCCCTAACTACAGTTGAGGACAGCTCTGCAGAGGGGGAAATATCGTAGACAGCTAAATCAGTCATAGATATTACAGGCAGTTCGACAGGACTGGGTCCTCAACACAAGAGGTAATTATGGTCAAAGATACGTTCACCAAAGGCCAGACTTTCAAAGAAAGCAAGAGCACATTTATCTCTTAAAACTCAAATGAACAGAAAGAGGGAATATAGTTGCCCCCAAGAACACAATTAGAGCTTGCTATTTTTACTTTAAAATTTTAAACCTGCTTACAAAAGTTAAATATCTTTGAAGTTCTTCATCAAAACTTCATTGACAAAAAGACAAATGATGAGCACACCTAGGCTCCAAACAGGAAAATCAGGTGGCCACGTGCAGTTAGTAACATGGGCCCAAGGGTATGCTTGTGTATTAATAGACAATGGCCAGACAGCTCAGTGGACTAAAGCGCCTGCTAGTCAGAGTGCAGCAGCTGGGAGTTCGATCCCCAGCATGCCGTGCAGGCCCACCCCTGGGGCGGATGGAGACAACAATTCAGACTGGGCCTGGTGGCATGTGCCTGTAATCCCAGCACTTGGGAGGCTGAAACAGGAGAATCACTATGAGTCCAGTCTACATAGTGAGATCCTGTAGACCCTGTAGACCTTGTACTAAATCCTAAAAAATTAAATAAATAAAAATAGACAGTGGAACACCACAAACACTGAAAACCACATAAGTGAAAAAAAGAATCATGACATGAGGACAACTAAAAAGGGTAAAGAAAGAGGCTTTCACACTGGTGACATCACAGGGCCTCCCACAAACTTCTGAGAGTATGTTTATTGCTATGATGACCATCATGGCCTGTACTGTATGTATAACACCAGTACACACTGGACTTATGTACCAAGACCACCTTTATTTAGAGCCATTAGTTGAGCAGACTCTTCTCCTGGGATTCATCATGAGCCAGACATAACTGTCCCTAAATTATATGTTCCTACAGGCCTGGTCATCCCTATTGACATGCCAAACACAGCAATTATCAATTATACCTCTCATTTTATGCATCCATCCCTGTGTATTGAATTTAAAACCCTAGAATACAATTAATATCCTCTACCTATGTGTAATGTTAGATCACACATGATAACAAACAATTTGTCTTTCGGGGATTGAGCCTAATTAATATATCCAAGGCATAGGCTAATTCTTCTGCCCTCCCCATATATCTCCTTGTGATACACCTACTCATTGGACCAATTATATTAAAGATTCTCCCCACCATGGGCCATTTATAAAGGTGAATGAGGACAGAAGATGTCTATGGGTCCATTTGAGATAACTGACTGGGGCCTCTGGAAAAAAAATAAAAAAACAGATAATATTTCAAAATGACATGATGCATCATAAAAATCAAATTAATGCTTTAGATAAACTCATCCAGAGAGGCAAATTCTCCAATGCTCTTAGTCAGTTTAATCTGTGGAAATATCTCAAGCCCAATTTTGGTTTTATGTAAGTGTGCTTCCAATAATTTGTTTGCGTCTTCTGTTTTTATTCATAGTCTGCTGTAGAGGAACTCAAACCTGCTACAGATAGATAGACAGACAGACAAACAGACTCTGTGGCCACAGCTCACTTTGGTCTAACTTGTGCAATCAAACAAACAGAAAGGGGGAACTTTTGGAAACCACACTGAGGTAGCACTGAGCAGGCTTTAGAATTAATCAGGTAAGTTTCAATAGTAACTTATGAGCCTGCCCCAAACCTAAGTGATTTGCCTAAGGAGCCAGTGGTTGACCTGCAGAAATAGAACTGAGGGCCTGTAGTGGCCTGTGACACCATGATATCTCTGAAAGCAAGATAAACACTGCAGCTGAGGGCAATAAATCTCACTTAGAGTTCAAGGTGACAGCTGCCAACCTTAGAGATAAAACAGTTCTCTCATTAAGCAAAGATTTACTGCTCTGTTCCACCTACACAAAGCCTTGCTCCTTTCCCACCCTTTTGCCTCAGTTATTCTGGGCACTTCTCCACATGTTCCCCTGATGTATGTACCCAAGTAAATAGTGGGCAATTTGGAGAAGTCTCACGTTAGCCCCAAGAGCTCTGACCTTTCCGGGTTCCTGTATACCATAATACTTTGCCTGTTGTCGGTTATCCTTCATTCTATGTGCGTCCGTAATATTGGGAGACTGATCAGCTCCAAAACAATCCCTTCTGCCATGTCAGTCTTCATTCATTCATTCATTCATTCATTCATTCATTCATTCATTCATTCAACAAATGTCAACTGAGACCCTCCTTTATGCGAGGCACTGTCCAAGAAGCTCTTAGGAGAGAAACAGGATAAGGCAGGGAAAGAAGCTAAGTTATAAAAGGTCTTCACTGGAATCTAACTTCTACCTGGTCCTGGGGAAAGCTGTGGAGCATAAACATGCCATCATGGAATTGGTCCCACTTTGAGTCCCAGCTGAAAGAGAGCATCTGGTGAAAAGTAAAGCTAACAATAGCTGGATGTGAGAATTATGGAAATAAAAACCAACCAAATAAGAACAGACAAAGGCTGTGCTCAGAGCTCACTATGTTGTAGGCAGCTGAATTAGAAGGAAATATTCTAGGCAGTCAGACAGGGCCAGGCCCTCAAGGAGACAAGATGGAAGGCAAGGTGACTTTGCAACTTGGAAGAGACAGACACTCCCTATGGGTCACACCTCAAGACCTAGACAAAAGAGGAAACACTCCCCAGAGTTGGGCAAGAGGGCATGTATCTGTAGTGCCAGGTACCTGAGATGACTGAGGTAGGAGAAGCAAGAACATTTGAGGCCAGCCTAGGTAAGACAGAATGAACTCCTTTAGAAAAAAAAAGTCTGAACATGCCAGCCATCTCATATGGGTCAGACCAATACCCTAACAGCTAAAAAATAGAAATAGAGAAAAACAGTCACTCTTCCCACAATGCCTGCTTCAGGGTCACTGCTCTGAGGTTGCTGGGAGAGCAAAAGAAAAGTCTAAGACTGTAGCACCTCCACATGCCCACAGAGTGACAACTTCAGCCATGTTTTTGGGACCCCCAGATCCAGCCCTAGCCCAGGCCCAAAGAAGCAAGGACAACCCCTGGACCGCCCCGAGCTGTGCACTGCTGTATCTGATGTCCAGTGCCTGCGTCTCTCCGCCATCATGACCGTGCCCAAGAGAAAGGCTGAAGGGGCCGCTAAAGGTGAAAAGCTGAGGTCAAGGATGAAGCACAGAGAAGATCCACAAGGCTGTGTGCTGAACCAGCTCCTCCAAAGCCAGAGCCCAAGCCTCTACAGGGGCCTGCAAAGAAGGGAGAGAAGGTCCCAAAGGGAAAAGCTGATGCTGGCAAGGGTGGGAATAGCTCTGCAGAAGCTGCACCAGGCAGACCATGCGCACACAGCTGAAGGGCTGCAGACACCAAGTGCAGGGCGTGCGTCTTTGATGAGTGCGTGCTTCTGGGGACTGTACAGCTTGAAATGCTATTTCTTATCAGGTTTTATAGGATTGCAGAATTTTGGTTTACTCTTCTTTTAAGCTATGTTGTTGGCACACAGAAAACTTCAACATTGTTTGGGGGAAAAGAGCATCTGTCAGTAGTACGAAGTCTCCAAAGCTGGATGGATGTGGGGAAGGCTGTTTTTTTTAGCAACTTCCTCTTGGTTCCCAGGAGGAGGGATTCCCTGACGCTGACACACGTGGCCACCTGAGCACAAATGCCTCGTGGTACAGGACAGCTCCCAGTTCCTTTTGTGTCCTCCTTCCCTCTGCCATCAGCATAGGCTTAACTCCCTTAAGCACAGAGACCTACTGGGACCTGATTCCCAAAATCAATGTTCCCAGTGTGTCAGGCAACCTGGACTCACCGGTACCATTGAGACAGTGGCCCACAGGAGCAGTGACCTCCTTTTCTAGATTCTGAATCTCCAGATTGGTAATTCTGCCATTTTCATTGTCTGAAAATCAGGGTCAGCTTGTGAAAAGTCATTAAACAACACACTAAATGTGAAATGCCAACCCTCGCTCTAAACTTTCCCTACTTCAGAGCCTCAGGTGAAGACTTCCTTGGATTTTACAGTGGCTTTCTGACTTTTGGTAGTCCATCTGAGAAGGGAGTTTGAAAGTTGTTATATACTGCTAATGACTGAGCGCATGTCCTGCCTGAAACACCCCGATTGTTTATGAAAAGTATCTTTAATAAAGCTGGGCACAGCTTGGCTTAGAAAAAGAAAAAGTCTGAGAGCCAGCAGGGCTGGGTTTAAATTCCAGCTTTGTTCTCTTATCAGTACGGCCTTGGACAACTGGCACAGTCTAAGTCTGGGTCTCCTCAGATATGAAATGCAAATGATACTAAACAGCAAGTCCAGGCACTTCACAGGACCAGTGTGAAAGCTGGAAAGGACACAGGTTAGCAGGTGGACAAGGACCACCCGGCAGTGGATACCGCACTTGAGCCGGCTGGTCCTGCCCGTAGCCGGTGGCCTTGCCAAGGGCTGTGCTCTTCCGTTAGATTCCAACTGGTACCACCTGTATCTCCTTCTCTGCCCTCATGTGAGTGCATGCAGGCCCCGAGTGCAGGACAGTAACACCTTCTTCCCACCATAGGCAGCCCTCAGCTGGTAACTAGGAGGAGATGGTATCACGTCCCTGAATCAGCACTTTCCCATTACTGGGACTAAGCCCCCAACACCCAGTTTAGAAGAGGGGGTGCTTATGAGGCTCACAGTTGCCAGTGGATTCAGTCCAAAGTCAGGACCAAAAGCGAGAAACCGTGTGGCCCAAGGGCACAGGGGAGGACAGCTGTTCATAGCCAACAAACAGAACGAAGATGCTGGGGACAAGACCACGCCTTCAGCTCCCGCCTTCCAGGCCAGACCTCCGAGGGCCCAGGTGGCTGCTGAACTCATGGCTAAATCCGTTGGTGTGCGCACACACAGCCCGGGCCCAACTCTAAGACTTTGGAGGAACATTTAGATACGAATCATAGCAACACTTCACTCTTCCTCCCCTTGAGGGGGACAATGCTACGGCCCCTCACTTCCCGAGCTTCCCAGTGAGGCCAGCATCCAGGGCTCACAGCGCTCCTTGGTTGGCCACAGCTACCAGTTCTCTTCCCTCCCCCAGCTCATTGCACCGCCTAGTGAGCATTTCAAGGAAAAATCTCTTAAGTAAACTTCTTTCACTTGCATCCTTTTCTTGGCTCCACTTCTGGGGGATCTCAAACTTCTAAAAACATGCTCTAAAAATTATCCCACACACATATGCAAAAACAACATATATCCAAATTTATTTTTTGGCATTCTTTGTAACAGTGAGAAGTTGAAAATAATATATCCAAAGAAGACTGGCTAAATACATACTGACTTTCATGCAATAAAATACTATACACCAGCATAAAGGAGAAATAAGTTTGTGTCCAGAAGCAGTCTGTGCTGTATTGATGAAAACAGCAAAATAAGAACAGCATAAATTATGTTACCAAGTGTGTAAAGAAAAAGAAAAAAAAAACAGCCCGTGTGCACATACATGTGTGTTTGCACGTGCCTACCTTTTTTCTGCAGGAGACCCCAAAACACACAGCTTAATTGCCCCTCCAAAAGGGACTTTAAGAGCTGGGAAGAGGGGCCAAGGAGATGGCTCAGTAGAATAAGCACTTCCCTGGCAAGCGCAAGGGCTGAGCTCAATCCCGGGTTGGGATTGAATAGGAAAAGGGAGCTTTACGACTCGCCCCTGGTGTGGGCCAGACTTGCCCGGCTGGGCTGGGCCGCGACAGGTCCGCCTCTCGCTGGGACGCGGCCCACCCCCCACGCCTGCATCAGCTAGGTCTCCCGCCCACGGGCTGCCGCCCCTACCAGGGTGGCTTTCGATTCCCTTTATGCTCACCCAGACAGAAGGATGCCATAGCTCCCCCTGGAGGAAGGACCAGCAGCAACTTCCTTACACGCAGGAGTCCAAGACTAGGGAACTTTGCCCATAAACTACAGACACCCATCATCACACGAAGAACTACACACACACACACACACACACACACACACACACACCCCACGCAATGGAAACACAAGCAGGCGTTTCCAGCCACGGTCTCCTCCATGTCCATGCGGCAGCAGCCCAGGGACCTGCTTGTTTCTCTGACGAAGCCCTGATTGCTCTCCCAGGCCTCTCGGTGGTGGTAGAGGAGTCATTACTGGGGCGGAGCCTCCTGGGGACCAGCCTCGCTCATCATGTCCTTGTACTGCCGTTTGAAGAAGCCAAGCTGTGGGATGGAGACAGAGAGGTAAGGGGCTCGGGAGCTGGGGCAGCCGCAGAAGGCCATGCAGAGCAGGAGGGGAATGAAGGGCCCCCAGTGAGCAGAAACTGCACAGCACAGACTTGAGTCGGGGGGGGGGGGCAGCACCAGCACTGGGGTTCAGGAAAGAAACAGCATATAACAAGAATGTCTCCCGCTGGGTGTGGTGGTGCATGACTCTAATCCCAGCATTGGGGAGGCTAAGACGAGGATCACAGGAGCTCCGGGCCAGCCTGGGCCGCACAGTGAGTTCAAGACCAGCCTGAGCCACATAATAAGACCCCGTCTCCAAACAACCCAACTCTCCTTGGACTGTGGCTCTTCACCGAGCAGCCATTCTCGGTGCTCCGCTCATCGCCAAGCGGGCACTGGTGCTACTGAAGAAACTGAGGCAACGAGGGGCTCTGACATGCTGAAGGCCACTCAACTAGCAGCAATAAGGGAGCTGGGCCCCCGGGGGTGGAGCCGCTGCAAAAGAGAGGGGAAGGGGCTGAGTGGGGACACCTTGTACAGCCCTGCGGTGATGAGTGCCAGGAGCACCAGGCCCCCAATGGAACTCCCTATGATGAGCGGAAGAGGGTTGTGAACTTCATACAGCTCCACCTTGGTCTCTGTCTGGGGAGGAAGTGGAGAAAAGACATGCATCAGCTAGATCCAGAGTTCTGGAACTTTCCTCAGTGGGGCTTGTGCCCCTGACTCCAAAGCTGTCGCCTCCCCTGTGGGCCCAGTACTACCCACCCCTGTCCTTCTTCCTCCCCACCTGCTTCTCTCCTCCCCCTCCCCAGCTCTAAAGATGGCCTTCACAGGTCTTCTGTGCCCTGTACCCAAGACAGATACCTGGGACCGCACAAACATTCCCTGTCCCTGGAGCAAGGTGAACATGGAGTCGTTAAACAAGATCTCCGCTGTGCTTGTGACCAGCAGGTGATTACTCGAAGTCTGTGGAACGGAACAGAGTAGGGGCCAGGCCAGGGGCCCTGGAGTAGCACCGCAGCACCCGTCCCAGGAGACCCAGGACCTCACGGACCTTGAGATACCAGTTAAATGAGAGGTTGCCATGGAGAGTGACATTGAATTCTTCCTCGATGTTGAAGGAAGGGATATCACATTCAATTCTCTGGCAGACAGCAATGGAGCATTTCTGGGGAAGGGAAGGGAAGGGAAGAGGGAGATGACTGAGGAAATAAGGAGACCATACTGGATTTGGTGAGGAGCTGCAGGGGTGTTGCAGGCTGAAATTAGGCCACTCTCACCACCATATGGGTCTCCTTAAGCACATCCTGGAAATCAGACTGAGAAGGTGGTTTTTCCTCAGTGCTGCAGGCACTCATGAGATTCTGAGGAAAGAGATAGTCAGTGAGGAGAGAAGGAAGGACAGGGTCCCAGACCCATTCTCAGAGTCCAGGGGACACTCAGAAGAGCCTCCAGTATTTCAGGTAAGATTGGGACTGTGGAAGGAGGGCATGGCCCCACTTCTCAGGCCCAGCTGAACTCACAGGGGAGAAGGTGACCCCAGGCCGGTCCCATACGATCTCATTGTTCAGCCGCACAGGAACCCAGAAGACCACCCTGATGGGAAGGCTCCTCTTGCCCAGGTTGTTGAACTAGACCGGGAAAGGGTGGGGTCAGGTTTTGGCATCACTGCCCCTGTGAGACACAGGGTGTGGCTTTCCAGTCCCCACAGCCCAGGACCCCTGGATAAGCACCATGGCCTGTCCCTTTCCAGGAAAGCATAACAGTTCAACACACATTTGAGAGCCAGACAGGCTGGTCTTATGTCCTGGCTTTTCCACTTATCAGCTGTGAGTACCTGGACCACCTCTCCAAGCCCTGCTGTACCCATCTGCAAACCAGGGGAGCAACAGTGCCTTCCAGATGGGTGACAAAGACGAGAGGAGCTCACCATGTGTGATGGTGAGAATCGTCCAGTC
>PVKA01024514.1:0-34110 GCA_004027165.1 Ctenomys sociabilis | reverse complement strand
AAAATAACAAGAAGAAAAAGCTCCTGATAGCTAGGATCCTTCCCCCACCCCAGTGGAGTCCAAGGAAGAGGTTCTGTTTGGAACCCAGTATTCACCTCTGTTAGGTGGCTTCTTGGGTTTAAAGTAACCAAATGGGGCTCAAGTTCTATATGCCAGTTACTCAGCATAGAGAGTAAAGAGGAACTGTTTTTCAAAGAAAATCTGTTATTCTGTATTTACTGAGTTTCTTGAAACTCAGCCCTGGCTGAAGGGTGTGATTACAGTTGACTTTGTACAAGGAACTCCTTTGTGGGTCGAAGTCTAATCTGACTGCCTATTTTTACTATAATTCCTATCAACATGGTTGACCAGCTCAATCCACCTCAGGCACAGTCTTCTGCTGGCTGCCTTCTCAGCCTCATCAGCTAAATAACTAAACTGCCTGAGTTGTATTACAATAGAGCTTGGCTCACTGGCTTTGTTTAAAGGCCCTCTCTCTGGAACACTTAGTGAGCAGGTTGAGAATCAGCTCTCACTTGTCACTGACTTCTGGAGACCATAACATAGAGGTCAACAGACAACAGCTGTAGAGTCTTTGATGCTGGTAAATTGTCCTGAGGAGCAGCAGTTCAAAGAATAGGTATCAGCCTTAGAGAAGCTTAGAGAAGCATAGAGAAGCAAAGGCACAGATAATAACAAGCACCCTGAACTGCTCTCAGACTTCTCTTTCCCTATGTAATTCTGAGTCCTGAGATTGTTGAGAAGCCAGAGTCTTCTGTGGCTTTGGAGGATTTTACAATCATGATGCCAGCTGCCATGTTGGTACTGAACATGGGCATAGACCAAGACTAGTTCGGAAGGATTTGTTATCTATGTTAGAAAAAAGTCCTCTTTTTTAGAGCATTTCAGGATTCCCTCTTGGTTTAGTGACCCCTGTTAGTACCTGTCTATTTACTTTTCTTGCTATTGAGATAAAATACTCCAGTATTCATAAGTTAAAGGAGGAAAGGCTTATTTAAGCTCACAGTTTGTAGAGGGCTCAGCCCACACTGGATGGATCCAAGGCTGGGTGGCATGGCAGAGGGACACTGAAAGGGTGAAGCAGTCCATGGCAGAGCAGGCAGCAGGTAGCAAGCAGAGAGCCTACTTTTCCCTTTTGACTTATCCAAGCTATAAACCATTCTAGGACAGAGAGTAATAATAGCCCCTCACACCAAGGGTGGGGTTTCTGTCTTCAGTAAATCTATTCAACCACACAGAGAACTATACCAATTCTAATCAGTGGACTAATTCAGTACCACATAGTCTTAATCCCAACACCACACACCCTAGATCCAGCCAGCTCTGAAAAGCTCCAGCTACAAGACTTTGAGGAGACATCTATATATGAGCCACAGCAACAACCAAACCAAATGTGATGACAACTGATGGGACATACCAAGGAAGATGGCAGCAAGGCCATAGTGCAAATTTGGCCTCCAGCTTGGCCTTAAACTCACTTTCTTCTGCTCTTCCAGTTTATGTTCAGCATAGAAAATGGATCATACTCTTCCATCAGCACCAAAAGCTTTCCAAGATTCACTCAACACATTGGCAACAAATATATCACTTGAATCCTCCCCTCCATCTTCAGTAGGAATCTCTCAGACAAATAACAGTGGCATTGATTTGAGCAAGAGGGTAAGTCATCAAGCATCCCTGATTAGTGGTAAGAAGATAGGAAGTTGAATAGTGTGAAGGATATGGGCTTAAATACCCAAGGCACTCCACTCAGGAGCTACGTAATTTTTTTTTTTGTTGGAACTACATAAATTTTTGGCAGCATACATAGCACCTAGGAATCTTGCTTTTTTTCTTAATATTCTAAGTCAAGAACCCCTTTTAAACATATACTTGTATGATCTCTTAGAACCAGGCTTTGCATATTCTAAATGTATAATAATTAATTACAGTGTTGAGCTCTTAAATAATAGGAAGAGATAAATAAGAGGATAACTTGTAGGATTAAATAGTGTGGAGAATTGCAACCCCAACAAGATGCACTCTAGATCTCTCCAGTCTGTAGATCCCCCAAGTGTAAATCAAGAATCTGTCAATGCAAACTGTCCTATCCCTGGAATGCACTGTTCATATGGTTACATTTTAATACTTAAAAAAATGGACATTTGCCGTGTTACTTTCTGTCCTCTCCTCTAGAGTTCTAACAAAGGGCTCTAGATCTCTCCATGGGGACCTGAGAGGGGACTATTTTGATTTCCCCCTAAATCTGAAACTCCCTCTTGGCCTCAGGAAAGCCTCTAAACTCCTTAGCTGGACCCTGATCACATGAAATCACTTGAAGAAGAGCTGATAGAGGCCAGGCTTCCTGACCTACCCAGCCCAGAGTCCTCCTGCTCTCCTTAATTCCAGGCACTACTGTGTTCATCTTTTTGAGACTTAACAAGTGCTGTTTTCAGTAGTAACATCAGGAGACTGCCTAAGAGCTGTCTCCTCTGTGAATCCTTCATTCAGTTGACACTACTGCTCCTTCATCCAGTGGGATCGGCTCCTGAGAACGTTCTCTGAGTCCACCTAGGTTCTAGTTGTTTCCTTTTCTTCCTTCCCAGACAGATGGTAAGGTTCTGAGGGGTTTGGACCACCTCTTGCTAATTGCAGTGGATGCACTGGAGGTTTGGCTTCCATGTGGCACTGTTGAGAAAGGAGAAACCTTTAGGAGGTGGGGCCCAGTGGGGATCTTTGTGAGACCTCAACCCCTTGCTCTGTTCCTCTCTGCTCTTTCTTTCGCTCTGCTGTGTACTTCTTATTGTGATGTGCTGATCTGCCCCACTGGGTCATGGACAGAAACCTTCCATAGCCATGTGCCAACATAGACCTTTGCTAATTCAGTCATCCTGGGTATCTGTCACAGTGGTGGGAAGCTGACTCGATACAGTGGCCCTGTATCAGGACAAAAGACCTGGCAACAAGAAAATTAGTTGAATGAACCAACATGTGGTAGTCAGTGCCACTGGAGAAATGAGTGCATCTTGAATGGTTAATCTTCCTTTGGCTTGGAGGCCCAAAGGACACCCAGATTCAGGCTGACTGAGTGTGCTTGGTGCTTTCATGACTCTGCTGAATACAACTGCCCACTTCCTCAGTTGGGGAGCTGCTTCTCAGTTTTCTCTGCCTGTGCAACTCCTGCTTGTCTTTGAAGTCCTGACTAGAAATGACCAAGTTTTGAATATCACTGAGTCCTGGCTGTATAGCCTGTCTGCTTCTCCTGACTTTCTCTGAGCAGATACACGTACATATCTGTATTTTTCCATCATGATAGCTTGGAGTCTACTTTGTGCCTGTAACATGCAGGTTAGTCTACCAATGCATGTTGAGCATATAAATGAAAGATAGAGATGAAACAGCCTCATTCTCCACAGGGTTCTATTACTACTGGTATTTTTGCTGACTTTGTCATATCTTAGATTTCTTGAGATTGCTCTTAGCACTTAGGGCCAAAGATTTAGTAGGTGTTTAAGTTGCACAAGACTTTCCTTTGGTCTTCCTTAACCTTGACTGTTAAAGCTTATATTTTGCCACTTTACAGTTTCTTAGAATTATCCTTAAAGTGAAAGAAAACTGCTCATTTTAAATATTTAAATAGAGGTTCTCGTAGAGAAACAGTTTTGTAACAATCATAGACCAACCGTAATTACTAGTCAACAGTGCTGCTGAGTGGCAGGACAGCAGCACTCCACTAGAGGGCCCTCTCTCCATGGGAGCTGGTAGCCCTGCCCGAGATCCTAACTGGGAACGCAAAAGTGAGGAGCAAAGGAAATTTGAACTAGTGAGTTTACAGCACTGCAGATCAGATCTTATACATCAGGCCTGCAATGCTGAATACTGGCTTGGCCACAGAAAGTGTTCTATTTTCTACCCCGGTTCTGAGCCCCATTTCATTTGGTTCTATTTTTATGTGGTTCCTGAATTAACCATGTTACTGTATTCAGATTCTTTTCATCTCCTTCCCATCTGGGAGGCAATCTGGGTTGGTCCCAAAATGTCTCAGAGGAAGAGAGCAGCAGCAGAATGTCCACCACCTCACAGTAGGACTGAGGAGGCAGAGGCACAGCTCGAGGGCCACACTGGGCAACAGCTCAGGTTGTGCTTTGTTCGGGGCTGTGGAATGTCCCAAGGGTCAGGGCTTCTTACAGCCACGAAACATCTTTTCTTGTTCACGGGAAACGAGCAGGTTCAGCAGACAACAGCCTAGGAGGGATTTTTTTTTTTTCAACGAGGGTCTGCAACTTGTAGATAAGGAAGATAGCACAGGGACAGATGAAAAGGGCGACATTCATTTTCAAAATGAGAAACGAGGCTTCCCTTATGCTGGGAAATAAAGAACAGAAAGATGAACAAAGAAAATGAAATTGTAGTCCTTTTTCTTGGTAGTGACAGGGAAGGGGGTTGATAGACATTTTGCTGGGCTCCCTGTCACTTGTGGCTTAACCTCATGTGAACTTTTACTACCATTGCAGCTCTGGACAGAGCTTCCCCCTTCTGTACACCACAGGGGCTTCTATCCCCTTCTGCAGAGAGCTGTTGCTTGGCACCCTTTGTCAACCCCATGATGCTCACAGGCAGAGCTGGCTACTCCACAGGCACAGAACTGGGGAGCAGGCTGCTGGGCACCTTGGAAGAAGACGCAGGCAATTGGATCAGAGAATTCTGGGATCTCTAGCAGGGGCATGAGCTCTTGGGGCTGGAGGGTACACCCCTGGTCTTAGGAGCACTCTGCCCATGAGGGTGAGCTCAGCTGGAGCAGGGCTGGCTCAGGCCCAACGCAAGGAGGTGGCCACGTGTAAGCATGGTGATCAGTGTTCCCAAGACCTCTGGTCCCACTTCTGTCACCTTCAGACCAGTCCCTGATGACTAACCCAGCCTCAATTGCTTTTTTCACATCCAGTGTTGCATCCTTGAAGATTTTTGATAAATCCAGTGGCATTGGACTTAGCCCAAGGCTGGGGAGATGGCTCAGTAGAATAAGCACTTCCCTGGCAAGCACAAAGGTCTGAGTTCAATCCCTGATTCCGCAAAAAACAACAACAACAACAAAAAAATAGACTTAGCCCAAACTATGCTTAGAAAGGAAGTTTGAGCCAAAAAACATTCAGTCAGTGAGAGCCATCTTGTGATGGAGAGTTGGGACCTCATTGGAAGCAGCAGGAAGTTATGCAAGTCATCAGAACAGTTGTCCTCACCACTGGTGGCCCTGACTTGTTCTAAACTGAATCCCACAAAGAGATAAAGCCAGGGGCCCGTGTAGGATACTGGGACCCATGCTGAAGCCTTCAAATAGGCTTCGCAATTGCAAGGCCAAACCACTACTCTGTGTGCTCCCTTTGCTGGCAGGGCAGAGAGCCCAGGAAACAGAGGTGACAAGGGATGCTTCCCTGGACGCATCCCGGTAGAGGACCTGTAGAAGTCTCTGACACCTCAGGGTCAGAAGCCATGTGTCATACTGTAGGTGGAGTTAGTCTGCCACCTGAAACTACTCCACAGTGATCCCAGTGCTGGTGTCTTTGAGTTGGCTGTGGCCCAGCCACAGTCGGGAAGGAATTAATGGGTTTCACATATTATTAGCAGCCCCAGGCCCACCCACAGGTATGCAGTAATTCAGGAATTTCTGAGATGATTCCTTACTTTTATTTCCCTACAAAGAGAAACATCTCAGAGGCCTCTGTGATTTTCAAATCAGTGAGCAGGAACAGCTGTTAATTGCTATTGGCGTGGAACTTTGGGAGAAAAAAAGCTCAAAACCTGACAATTGCATTCTTGTTAATTGAGGGACAGGCAACATGCACCTTGGGACCCCAGGGGGGATGGAATTTTCTGTGTACCATGCACCTTGCTTTCTGATGAACACATGCAATCTCCTAGGTGGTGTGCAGAGTTTTGAAGTAGAATCCAATTAGTCTTTAGCAGTGCTTTCGCCCAGAGGCGGGAAAGCACATTTGTTTCACCTAATTCTGCAGTTGTCACAGTACAAACAGATGACAGTGCATGGAGGGACCCAATCATCGCCATATTTGTATAGCTTGGCAATTAGCTTCTTCATTTTTATAGCAGCCTGGAGCGGTGGCCCGTGGAGGGAGGACCCTCTATCGCAGCACCGCTTCCTTCTGAGCTCCAGCATGTGCCTGTCCTGCGGGCACCTGCAGAGTTCCCCATCCCCAGTGTTCTCTCTGCAGTGGGCTTACAGCTACACAGCAATCATGCTTCAGAAGGAAGAATATGGGCTCACTGCATTGCAAGTATTTTTCTACATATAGATTTCTATGGAAGTATAGAACCTCTATTGTGCTAGTCATGTAAATATATGCCTTTCTACTTTTAAATTTTTATTTATTATTGTTTACTGATACAGGATCTTGCTATGCAGCTTGGACTCACAGTGATCCTTCTGTCTCAGCCTCCCCAGTGTTGGGATTACAGACGTGCACCACCAGAACCTGTTTCGGGGCTGGCACAGCATGAACCGGGCATTAAACTTGGGTCCTTGAGCTTGCCAGGCAGGTGCTTAGACTGCTGAGCTATGTCCCCAGCCCATATATGTATTTCTGCAGGATGCAGATTGCGATGTGGTGGGCCACTCTAGGGTTTTAACAGCTTGCATAACAGTATCCGGTGACCATCAGTGTGCTGGGACTGCCACAGAGGAGCCCCGCAGATTGGTGCTGAGTTTAAGCACAGGGACTTATTTCCTTGCCATTCCAGAGGCTAGAAGCCTCAAGCAAGGCAGGGCAGGGTTGGTTCTCTGGAGGCCTCATCCCTTGGTTGGTAGGCAGCCACCTCCTTTTTTCACAGGACCATCCCTGCATGTCTGTCAGTGTTCTCACTTTGGATCCACATCACCCTCGTGACCTCAGCTCAGTGACCTCTTTAAAGTCTCCATTGCCGGGGCTCATTCTAGGGCACTGGGACTAGAGGTTTAACACTGGCATTATGAGTCCACAATTTGGAGAGAGCTCATCGGGGATGACTCATTTCTATCCAGTAACATCAGGGGCCTTTATTGGGTGACCAGAGTGCGTTTCTCACACTCACTCTGGCTCACACTGCATATCGGCTCCACCCTCTGTCTCCAGCATTAAGGGCTTCAGCATCGCCTGACTTCCTACAGCCTGGGTCAGGAGCCAGTGAACTTAGACACAAGGTGCAAGACCTTGTGCCCAGCCTTGGAAGTTGTCGCTCTACTCTGAGACACATAAGACTAGCCCCATCCAACTCAGGAGATCTGCCACAAATGTGTGACTCAGGACCCCCTGGACTACTGGGAGTCCATTCTGTAGGTGGGAAACCAGAGAGAGACTGGGCCACCAGACTGAGAGGGGCCTGTTTGCTCAAGGTGCTCATCCCCAGCCATGCTGGAACATCCCTTAGCCCATCTCTGTCCTTCTGGAGATGACTTTCTCATGTCTGAGCTGTGGGCTTAGAAGAGGCTTGTAGAAAGGGGCATTGTCCCTGATGTCCCGGCCAGCGGGTCTGTCAACATGGGTCACCTGGGAGAGGAGCAGGGAATGGAGGAGGGGACAAAGGATAGGAGATGCGAGAAATGGAAACAAGACAGGATTCTGATCAAGTCTTGTTTATTTAAAGGAAACTCTGGGTATATATAGTTGAGGCATAGGGAAATATACGTTGGTGGGTAAAAAGGCGCGAGTAACTAGGCAACCGGGCTATGACAGGAAGTCCCACCTCCGGGGAATAGCAGGAGACTTATGGGGAAATAGGCGGGGTTAGAAGAATTAGGGACTTAACTCAGCAGAGGAATGGAAACTTAAGAACATGGCTGAGACTATTATAAAGTAGGTGCGAGTCACAGGTTTCCCACACCCGGAGTGACAGCTACACTGGTGTGACAGGAAGTGTGGGCCCTGCATGGTCCTTCCAGTCCAGGGTGAGGTGAGCCCAGGAGTCCAGACGTGTCTGCTGCCATTGGAGAAAGTTCTTGAAGTCTATTGATTGTGATATTTACACATGGGGAATTTACTTTTGCATGTGCTTGGCTTCTTTTTTTAAAAATTTCTTTCAGTAATTATTTTCATAGCCCGCATCTGTAATGAATACAGAAACTACAAACTGGGTCTATCATAATAGGCAGCATGGAAGCACCCTGATTTGGGGGTTCAGAGGTCATGGGACGCAACAATGTTCATACATTTAATGTCACTATGTATTTAAAATAGGTAAAAAGGTATATTTTATGTTATATGCAGTTTACCACGATTGAAAGGAGAAAGTCCACAGGGGGACCGCAGAGCAAAGCTTTGCTATTCTGACACTGCTTGGCGTCCTTTCCCGCTTGGTTTCTCAAATGGCTTCCATCCCACTGCCTTGTGCCTCCATTGAAGATTCTGGTCCCTGCCTTCTTACCTCGACCCTCGGTGCCTGAATCTGCATCGCACTAGTGGTGACTGCTTTTCAGGACCACTGCACCTATTTCAGTCAGTTTAGCCCAGATTCCTAGAGCATCCACTGCTTGGCATGTGAAGAGATGGTTTCTGTCCAGAAGGTGCAGGGCTAGCAGCTGAGGGGACGGAACTGTGGAGGAGGGGCCAGTGAGGTTATGGAATTGTGGAGGGCAGCAGGACAGGTGGAGGGGACCTTCCCATTATGTGGGGCCAGCAGAGAGCCAGGAAGAACTGGTCCGGAAGGAGGGAGCCGCAGGACAGGTGAGGACAGCTGCCAAGAGGCAGTGGCAGGTGGTAACAGCACAGCCAGTGAGCAGCCCAGGCCATCTGAAGACCAGGAGCCAACAAAGTTGTTAGGCTGGGTAGAAAAGCTTTGCTGTTCTGACATTGCTCTGGGGATAAGGGCGCTGCATGGGAAGGGAGAGCCCAGGGGCAGGAAAACCTGAGAGATCCAGGCACAGGATGGGCACCCTGAGGGACTGGCCAAGTGCAGCAGTCCCAGCAAGGGGAGAAGGCAAAGATTCGAGTTCAAATGAAAGGGAAAAGTATAAAAAATAAAATGAGAGAGAGAGAGAGAGAGAGAGAGAGAGAGAGAGAGAGAGAGAGAGAGAGAGAGAGAATAGAACAAAGCTTTTCTAAGTGGGTAGGGAAATGGAGGAGAATCAAGATAGATCATGTACAGAACAAATTCTTCATGGCAAATGTAATCATTGTGTATATTTAAAATGTACCAACAAAATCACATTGAAGAAAAACAAAGGACAAATGGCTGAGACCTGTGCGGCTGTGCAGAAAGGGCAGTGTGTGCACGAGCACGACCTGCGGAGGTCCAGTGTGGGGCCGCCTTCCCTGCCCACCAAATGCAGCTCATCATCCTTCCACCCCCGAGGCATCTGAAACGCTGCTCTTTCCAGTAGCGTCCCTTGGGCCCGCCACTGCTCTCTGTGCCTCCTCAGGAGCCCCCCCCCCCCCCAGCAGCCTCCCCAGCAGGACACAGGCTCCACTGCAGCAGAGAAGTGAGGGGAACAGCGGCAGAGCGCAGCAGCGGTCACCTCCAAGTCCAGCTGTGTCCTTTCCGGCGGTCGAGGCAGGAGGACTTTCAGTTTGAGGCCAGAATGGGCAACTTAGTGAGAATCTGTCTAAAAATAAAAGACCTGAGATGCAGCTCAGTGGCAGCACACTTGCCTAGCGTGTGTAAGGCCTGGGTTTAATCTGCAGTACTGAGAAAAAGTCCAGAAGTCCCCTTTCACGTGAAGCCTCTTTTCACTCAAGATTCTCAGTGATTTAACCAGCCAATTGTAATTAGTGTATAATTAATGTGTGTCTCTTTATGTGTGAATAAAGCTTTTTTTTTGAGAGGGAGATGAGAGATGCATTCCTATAATTTTGGAGGGTGGGAGTGCTCCTTGCTTTTTCTTTTCTTTCTTTCTTTTTTTTTTTTTTTTGATTGCTTTTTCTTTTAAAAGTGATTATTTGGAAACTTTCTGTGCATGCATAGAAGGCAGCTCAGGCTCTAACTTGGTGAAGTCCTTATTTTATTTTTTGAGTTAGGGTCTTGCTACATAGTTCAGGCTGTCCATGAATTCCACATATAGCCCAGGCTAACCTCTAACTCACGTCAATCCTCCTGCCTCAGCTTGCCAAGTGCTGGGATTACAGGCATTGCCCACCACATCAGGAAATGCAGTGACTCTGATGGCCTCCCCCGTGAGTGGGGTCCTGGAACCCCACAAAGAGAAGCACTACATCTGCACAGCTCTTGCAGATGTGGGGGAGACCATGATGAGCATCCAAACCATCCATCATATTTCCACAGCTGTGGGCTGCAGGGTTGGGTAGGAATGTGTGAAGTGAGAGGACGGTTTGCTCTCAGTGGTATCCTGGTCAGAATGTCCACGTGTCCTCAGCAGTGGGATTGCTGTGCTGTCCGGCTCTCAGCATACTTTCCTTGGAACAGCTTGAGGTCAGATCGGTTGTGATGATCTCAGGACTCCAGTGGTGTACAGCTGTGGAGAAATGTCTTGCAGTCGCAGACATGACCACCTGGCAGGATTTTTCAGAGGATTAAATGAGCCTTGTTACATTTCTGTGAAAGGCCTGGTACCTGGTGGTTTTTTCTTTCCATTTGTGCATTTTTGTTTATGGCCTTAAGATAATTTCTTAAAAACCAAAGTTTAAGAATAGTTTATCACTGTCTGAGGAATTTCAGAAAGTTTAGAATGTTTGTTTCAGCTTTAGATGCAGTTCATGTCTATATAATAGATCAACCAGTGAACTACATATAGCTTAGCAGGCGTGTAAGCCGACAGAATCACACTAGAGGTACTGGAAAGCCAACTTGTGAACCAGATCCTTTGAGCTGGAAAGGAAGAGAGTCACAGGCATGTAGATGATTTCTAGAGAAATGATAAAATCCATAAAGAAAGACAAGAAGAGGCCACTCTTCCGATCGTCAACCAGAAACAATAAACACTACAATCTGCTTCAGATCCAAAGCATGGTTTCTGGAAAGTCAAGATTTATGATCTGGGTGTAAATGGGATGACTCATTTGGGGATCCATGCTTTCTGGCAAACCTGTCAAAAGTAATGAGCCACGGTCAGCTCCAGAGTTCATCTGGTTGTAAGCATTGTCTATAAAATATGGAATACAGTGGAACACAATTTGTCTTGGCACAAGTCTGCTCCAATTACTGTGCTCCTGTCCCTGTCACCAGTGGAAAATAAATGGGCTGATAATTACAGCCTCAGATACACTCTTGTAGCCTGTTTCCTTTAGCGTTGCCAGCCTGTGTGTCTAATGGGGTCATATTATGAGTCATAACTCAAGTTTTATCGTCTCTTCCTGATGCTTGCTGCCCTGTCTTCCCCTCGGTGACCCCCATTTCTGTGCCGAGTTCTCATTGTGCATCTCAGGACCTCCCTGGGGGATGCTTCACATGCTCTTCAGTAAGCTGGCTCTGTGGGGGGTGTCCCTGCTGTGGGCCTTGGTGGCTCCGGGCGCACACATCCTGCTTGCTTGGGCTGGATCTCACCATCGCTTGCTTATCCATCACATCTTTCTTTGGGCAATGCACCCCTTTGCTGAGCTGATCCTGATGACAAAATCATGAGGTGGCCTGTGACAAAATGGGGGCAACTGACTCCTTTTCCTGTATTCCTCTGTTATGTCTTCATGCATGCATGTGTGTGTGTGTGTGTGTGCAATCTGTGGTGCTTGTACCTTGAAGTTCTACAAATATTTTAATGGTGCACATTTCCTGCCTTTATAACCTTCTTTCTTTCTCCAACCCTAGGAGGAGTCCATGTGCCTTTCCTATAACCCCTACCTGCTGGGCCTGCTCCTTCTCCCCATTTATCCTTGTCTCTTATGGAACCATTCCATCCCCAGGTCAAATAATGCTTGTCTCGTGGGTTTGCTAAAAAAAATTCAACAAATATAAATCTCAACTGAGCTCTCAAGTGAGATCTGCACTCTATTTTCCTTTTAGTGAAATTTTTGTGGACCTTTTGCAGAGGTCTGCACAGTTACCCACGAGTCCTTTGTTGGAAGGTAGAGCGAAGGGCCTATGGGTCGGGGCTGGGGGACACTCCTCTGGGGCAGGCCATCAGAGCAAGCTGATGCTCCTGGGATACAGCCCTGCTGGTACTGCTAAATCTGGGCATGCCCGGCTAGCCTCCATCTGTCTAATTGGAATGGTGTCTCCTTCCTAGGAAAAGCCACTAAGGACTGGTAGAGATGTCATGTTTCTGTGAGGGTTCCAGGGAACTCCGAGGACAGAATAGCTATTGTGATGTATGTTGCTTTTTAATCAACTTTATATTTCTGAATATCTAACTTCAGATAATAGTCTTTTAAATTATGGGTCAGGGGACCCGAGGGGGAAATGATCAGGAAATTTAAATTCTCTGATCCGTGCCAGACTTGTTCAGTAGTCTTTCCGGAACATAAATTGGAAACAGATTGGTGATGAGGAGACATTAGCACCAGAAGGTACTGATGCCTATTTTTCCTGTTTGAAGCCCAGGCACCATTCCAGGGTTCCACACACCCTGCCCTCGTCCAGGATGACGTCATGCCATGCCACTGGCTTTCAGGAGCCATGAAGGATGCAAGCCTGGGGCACAGATGGCTGGGACAGTGAGCAATAAATACTCCCAGATTCCAACAGCCCGCTCTGCAAGGGTGGCAAGTAGATGGTGAGGAGAGACAGCGTCTTACCTTTCCAGAGGTTACTATGGAGCCAAACCAAGACTAGAAGAGGAAAGCGAACCACAAGAATCATGTTACAGTAGCAGTAGCAAGGATTTGAAGACGGAGCACCCAGAATCTCAGTTACCCAATGAATGTTTCATTTTATTTTATTTTGTGGAACCAGGGATTGAACTCAGGCCCTTGTGCTTACCAGGCAAGCCCTTACTCTACCGAGCCACCTCCCTGGCCCCGAATATTTTATTTTTAATGTTTTCTTAAAGTATAAGAAATAAAAAAAGCTAGGAATGGAAGTGTCTTTAGGCTTTGTTTTTGTATTTTAGGGAGGGGCCTACAGGGTGTTCAATGTCTTACTACCAGATCGGACTCATAGTGATCCGCCTGTTTACAGCCTCCCAAGAGCTGGGATTACAGGCGTGCACCACCACGCCCAGTCTCAATTGCCATCTCGGTGCTCCCTGGGGGCAGGGCTGGCACGGCAGGCCCGGCAGGCCCGGGGATTGAACCCTCTTCCCCTGTGCTTGCTTGCAGGTGCTTTAATCCTCTGAGCTACTTGGCCGGCCCAAGCAAGTTTTTTTTTTGTGGTACCAGAGACTGAACTCAGGACCCTACGCTTACCAGGCAGGCACTTATGCTGCTGAGCTATATCCCTGGCTCAGACTTTGAGTCAACGAAAGTACTAGCTACTTGACAATGAATTGGGCATCTAAACAGACAGATAATGGAAGTACTTACTTGTAAGTAGAAGTACTTGGGTAAAAAGATGTAACAATATTGAATAATTTATTCAAACAGATAGAAACAATATGCGAAAATCTATATTCTCATGCCTCCCCACCAAGTTTTCTTTTATGTAATATGGAGCGATTGATTCTTTACTATTAAGAGAAAAAATATCAGTTACTTGCCTTTTAAAGATTTTTTTCTGATTATGAGGTAATGTACCCTTAGAGTAGAAAATCAGATACACAGAAGAAAATAAAATCACATAGAATTTTACAACCACTTATAATAGTTACATTTTATTTTTCTAGTGTATTTTCTGTGCACATATTTTAAGAAACACATTTCATTGTATTCTGTGATGGCGTTCATTCCTGTTACTTTCATTTATTGTTATTTCTTCATTGTCATTAAGTATTATTTGGAGGTGTCATTTGTTTGCTTTTTTATGGTTTTGGTTTTGTCATGAGACAGGGTTTCACTACGCTGTTCAGGCTGGCCTTGAACTCACTTTGAGCCCAGGCAGGCCTCAAACATGCAGCAATCCTCCTGCCTCAGCTTCCTGAGTGCTGGGATTACAGTGCGTGCCACTCTGCCTGTGCCTAATGTGTCATTTAAAGTGGCTGCCTAACACTGTGTCACACCAGTAGAGATTCTCCTACTAAAACTCTCAATTGTTAGAAATCATAAATATTACATTGAACAAATTTGTGTGTTCCTCTTTGAGTTTCAAATAAACTTCTTAGCGAAGTATCTTGGAAGATAGGAAGATGGCCTGCTGTTGGCTTGAAAGTTGACTTTGTACTGTGTTCTTTTTAATATCTTTCCAATGGTTGTCTTAGGCATTTGGCATGATTGTTGATTTCTTAAAGACACCTTTGTAGCTGGCATTGTTGGCGTCTCTAGGTGTCCTGCAAAGTGAATGACAGGGAAGTGTAACCTATTCATAGGTTGATGTTGTTTGCAGTGAGGCCTTTCACGAAGCTCGGCACCCTGGCGGCAGAGGGACAGACCTGCAGGCCTGGCTGGTGTCCTTTCACAGCTGGGCCCTCTGCCTGTTATGGTGCCCAAAAAGGCCCTCACTGCTAGTCAGGAAGGTGCTGGGCTGTGCTTTTCCACTTGCTACCTCTAGATCCAGGGCTGAATAAGTTGGGTTTTGCAATAGCAGCAGGAAATGGATGAAGACAGGCATTTTTGGCTTCCTTTTTATATCATTCAAAGTTCTTATAATACTTTTCTAAATTTAACTTAATTTCCAACTCAGAGATCACCATTGCTGAATATTTCAATTCTTGCTGAATCATTCTATCCCACAAAACATTTGTTTGGTTTTAAAAAGCTGAAAGTTTACTCACCTTTGCCTACATTTCTACTACTTTTAGTGGTCCTCTTCTCTTCCGATGATCATAAACTCTATGTGGCTTAATTTTCCTTCTGCTTGAAGAAGAATTTTGCCTTGACATTTCACGCAGTAAGAGTCAGTTGGTGATTAAACTATCTAAAAATATCCTTACCTTGATTCTTGATGGTTCTTTCTCTGGAAAAGAGTTATTTCATTATTATTTTTTCATTTTCATTGAATGTCATTTCATTATTTTTTGTCAATTTCTCTGTTGAGTTCTCAGTCTTGTTTATGTCTTTGAACATCATTGACTACAAACTCTGTCTGGTGACAAGAACAGTTAGAATTTTTTTTTGGATACTGGGACTTGAACTCAGAACCTGGCACTTGCTAGGCAGATACTTATGCTGCTGAGCTAGCTCCCCAGGCCCAACAGCTAGAATCTTGTGGTCTGTCTCTCTTCACTATTGTTTCTCCTTATTTTCACTTGTCTTATGCTCTGAGCTATTTTTGACTACCAATTCATAAAATTATTTGTTGAAAAACTGCAAGGCCTAGGATTCCTCTATCTATCTCTGCTGGTAGCTGAGTGGTGCTAGCCAAATGAACTTTCCCTATCTCAGTTACAGAGACTGAGCCAAGTCAGTTGGCCTGCAATCCTGGAAGCAAACTGTACCTCCTACTCCTGGAAGGTAGTGCTTTCAAGTCTCTATCCAAAGCCAAAGTCATCCACCAGGACTTCTGTCTTCAACTCTGGATTCTACAGCTTTAACTTCACCAAAAATAGCATTTGGTCTTTTAGTGATGGCCTTGGAAGTCAGCCAATATGCAAGAGGAAGTCAGGGTCTAACACCAGGTGATTCCCTACTAATTCTTCACCATCTTATTAATTCTCTGGTGCTGCAAGCAAACACTTTATGTTCTGTTTAGATTTTCTACATGTTCTCCCAAGGATGCTGGTCTGCATTACTTCTCCTGCCTCTCTGAGGATGGGCTCTCTCCATCCATTTTTCCCTGGCTCCTTAAAGACTTTTCTCTATAAATCATTTGTTCTTCTTGGACAGCTTTATGATCAACACTTACAGCTGGTGCTGCCCCTGCTCGCAGCTCTCCTGGCCAACCTTGACACAAAGAGTTTTCCATGAGCTAGATACTGTACCATCACATAAAGTAGGTATTGCAATAACCCAAGGAGGTTCCTGCTGCTGCCATCTGCATTTCAGGTGAGTAAAACATAGATGGAGCTGGAGTAGTGGAGGTATCTTTTTTAGAAAAACAACTAAAAACTGGGGAGGATCTTCCAAAAAATAGTTGCTTGGACACTAGAAAGAGCCCCCAGTAGCATATTAGCCCCTTATATCTCTTCTTTCCTGGATACTCAATCTGGTTAAAGGGTTGGCACCAGGAGGGCCTTGAGCCAAGGTGGAAGGGGCCTCTAACAGCCAGTTTGATCACCCCCACAGCAGTGGGATACCATTGGAAACAAGGGTGGCCATTCACCCCAAATGCTCTCAAGGTAAAGTGTCAGCCTCTACTGTGACTAGAGCTGGACTGTCATCTCTCTGTGATATTCCCAGGGTCACGGTTGGTGTCCTTCAGTTCAGTGAGGGTCTCTTCTGGGTCAGGATGATTTTTGTGTTCCAGTAGGGATTCCTGGAGCAGCTCCATTGGAGCTTCTGCCACTTTCACCTGACTGTGGTGGCTCCATTTGAGGATTCCTCCACTGGGGCTGTTGCAGGAATAGCCTGAGGATGTGGTTCTTGGGGGAGCACCCTTCTTTGAGCTTGCTTATAATGAGATGGGAAGCACTAAAGAATTTGATATTTGGGCTATGTCTATCTGGGGAATGCTTTGGGGGAAAAGAGGAAAGTGGCTTGGATTCTAGAGAAACCAAAATATCAGGGTAAACCCTGGAGACCCAGTGACCCTACATTTTGATGTCTGCACAGCCATTAATTCTACTGCCCAGGCAAATAGTTATGTCCCCTTATTGGAGGAAACACTAGGTTTCCCCTTGTAGACTATGGAGGTCTAGGATGGGGAAGAGACTATAGCTATATTGGAAAATACATGTGTTCCTGAGGAGGGCTTTGGTGCAGCAACACAGCTAGGTTCGGCCCTGTACACTGGTCGTCTGTAGGGAGGCCACCTGGTACACAGGTTCCTCCACCGAAAGATGAAAGCCTTCACCCTCCTCTGGGTATGCAATCCAGTTGCTCTTGGTATCCTAGAACTCCAAGACTCAGAATGGGAAAAAGGCAAATATTTTGGGCTTTCAACAAATGGTGGGAGTTGCAAGCCAGGGATGGTGCTTCATATCAAGAAATGTACTTACACCCAGGCATCTCTAGCTTCTAAGTTCTCCGTTCCTTTTATGAGGAAGTAATCCAGCCCCTGCTGCAAATCTAGTGCTGGCAAAAGTATAACACACTCTTTAAACATCACCTTGTGCTCTGTGTACATGGGAACCTTGGTGGATGACCAACAGCCAATCATGAGCCCTTAGATTGGGAAAAAGTGGTAAGAACCGGGTCATGTAGCCATCAGTCCAGGAGGCACCCCATGGGTCCTAAAGATCAACATCACAGGGAGATGATGTCTCATCTGAAAAGGTAAAAGATTCTGAGACCAGGCAGGAGAACTCATCAGCCTGGGACAGAGATTCTGTAACAAGGCCAATGGAGCACAGAATGGTGGGGAAATGAGACCAAAGTCAAATCTTTAGCTCAGTTCTGAGACTGGAGCCCAGATAAAAGAATGTGACTATCATTATTCAAGGAGTTCTGTTGGATATGTAGTAATGGAGCCTATGTTCAACTTACAGAAAACAGCCAGGAAGGTGCATCTTAGGTACTATCAAACCATCCTTATGCCAAGGGGGATTGTTGGTCTACGCTGTAGACATTCCCTCTTTTGAGAAAAGGAGCCATAGGGAATTAGAGAGATGAATGGCCACCAGGGAGAATAATCCAATCCTATGCACCAGCCATTTGGGCTGAAGAAGGGATGTGGGGATATGAAACTCCCATTTATATGTTAAATAGAATAATTAGACTACAAGCTGTACTAGAAATCACAACCAATGAAACTGCTTGGGCACTGAATCTTTTAGCTAATCAACAGATGATAATTAAAGATGCACTATAGAAAAATAGATTAGTAGTAGATGACCTACTGGCTATAGAAGGAGGAGCTTGCAGGAAGTTCAGTTTAACCAATTGTTGCCTTCAAATAGATGATCAAGGACCAATAATAGTAGAAATCACTGAGAGGATGCAGGAGTTAGACCATGTAGTAGTCCAGACCTAGAAAGCATAGAATCTGGGAGGAATGTTCACAGCATGGTTCTTAACTTTAGGTGGCTTTAAAACCATGGGGGATGATCCAATGCTATGATGGGAATCTGCATTTTGTGGGCAAGGTGGTGCCAGTCTATGGAAGCTTGTGTAAACATGAGCATTGATCAGATGGAATATGGTGGGGAAAGTTGACATAGAAGGTCAGGTTCTTCAACAGAGTCTCAAAGAGGAGATGGAAAAGGAAACTGTTTCCTGGGATGAAACTGGGCAACAATGGGCTAACCGTACAGCTAGACTCCTTGAGGAAATTGATGGCTGTGACCTGGCTGTGTATGGGTACAGCTATGAGATGACATCAGTGGAGCACAGCAGATTTGGAAAGCTCTGTCTGAACTCTGCTCTCCTTGATCACTGTTCACCCCCTCAATCATTGCTTTGCTTCTGTAATCTTGCTTCATGCTGATTTCCAATGGAAAACTACCCCAAGAAAAGAAACAAAAATGCAAAAGCAGAAACAAAGCTTGGTTCTGTGCACTCAGGGTGACATTAGTTTCTTGCAGAGACACTGGCAGAATCAACCGCTCTTTGTTCCTGAAACTCTGTGTCTTGTTGGTTCTGTCCAGGATGCCATGCAGTTTCCTCCTTTGCCAAGAGGGTAGAAGCTTAATCCAACTATGCTGTGTAGAAGTGCAGCCTTTAGAATGTGGTCAGGTTTAGGTCAGGTCATCAAGGCTGACAGAAGAGAAGCAGACTCTCAGGAAGGGAACACCATGAGCCCAAGTCTCCATGTTGCTTTTCATCCTCAGGGGCAGCAAAGGACATTTCTCAGAGAACCACACTGGGGAAATCTCAGTCACAGACTCACAAATTCCACAAATGTTAGGGGTCTGGAGAACAGAGCTGCCTGTAAATTTAACAGAGGCATAGCCTGACATCTTCTCCTATTTGTGTTTAGTGAAATAGTAGCTGACAAGAATTCAATGGAAAAGAAAGGAAGAAAAGAAAAGAAATGGTATTCTTTTCTCCTGCTTGCTTTCTTTGAGCAAGATGCACCCAGGTACCAATGGCCAAGTGGAAGGAAACAGAGAATTTGAGCACATGTGGAGAGGTTGAGCCATCCCCATGAGGGAAGCCCTGTATGCTGGTGTGTGTGTGTGTGTGTGTGCAGGTCCATGCTTTGCTCATGTGTTTTTGACCTATGCTGAGTTTTTCCTCACTAGAGGGTGACTTTTGGCTCTTGCCATGTTGTCCTCAGTGTTGGCCCCTTTACATCTAGGTCTGGGACCTTAGAAGTTTTCTACTCTAGGTGCTGTTTCTATCTTATGCTCCATTAGTCCCTAAGTAATTTTAATGTGTGCCGAAGACAGGTCTACTGCTGTGTTAGCCTTTTTGCTGTTGTGACAAAATATTTGACGAAAAAAGCTTAAAGGAAGAAATGTTCATTTGGTTCATGGTTTTGGAGGATTCAGTCCATGGTTTTTCTGGTTCCTTTGCTAGGAAGAGACATATACATCAGGAAAGGGGATGGAGCAGGGATCCTGCTCACCTCATGGTAGCCAGGAAGTAGAAAGGAAAGGAGCTGAGAGGACAAGGTACAGTCCCCAGAGTCCTTTCAGCCTTAACAAACCCCTTCAGTTATGAACTTATCAATGGGTTAATCATTAATGTTAGTGACCTCATGATTCCCTGCCTTCCCCAAAGCCATCAACAGAACTTTGGGAGATATTTTAGATTGAAACCATAGCAATCTATCTAGTCCTCAAGTTCTGTATTTGTCCTATACATAGGCACAGCCTTTATCAGGCTCTGGGACCAATTCTCCCTCCCTCTCCCATCTTCCTTTTTTCCTCTCCATCATTGGGCCCTTACAACGTGTTAGGCACTGTGCCCTGTCCTAGGGATGTGGGAGCAAAATGTCTCTATGTCTTGGAATTCACATCCTAGGCCATTCTTGAATGACCAAATACATATAAATGGTGGTCATAAGTGCTTTTAAAAACACAGAAGATTCCCAGGAAATGGAAGTAATGTAGGCCTGGCTTCTTGTGTAGGGTGGTCAGGCACGGGTGTGTGAGCTGAGACCTAGGGGTAATGGGGGGCTTCTGTGGATATGTGAGCCAGAGACTGGACAGATGGAGGCCTAAGTGCAGAGCAGGTGGGCCAGTGTCATGCTTCACAGAGCAGTTGGTGGCAGAGGAGAAGGAAAGGGTTAGAAAGGACAAACATGAGTCAGAGGTGCCATACCCTGAGGGCCACTGTGAGGATTTTGACTGCATTGCTCCAGGTGAAAACACTGTTGGAGAAGGCCTTGGGTGAGGGATTACACCCTCATTGTTCTATGGGCTCATAGAGAACTAGCCAGACAAGTGTCAGCTCTACTGTAGGAATCCTGTGATCCACAGCTCATTCTTATTATAATATTTTTCTTATCTAAACCTTGCCTGTAGGTTCTCTGGGTCATACAGTACAACTAGCCCAAATTCTGTGTCCTATTAGCTCCAAACCGCAGGGCTTCCTTTTCTGCCCAGGGAGGTTGCTGTCTCTGGAGCCTGAGCTGGGTGTATCAATCCCTGTGTGTACACAGGGGCGTCTGTCTTCCTTGTTTCCCAGCTGGGCTGCACCAGGACCTGGATTCCAAGTTGGGAAGGATACAGGTCCTGTCCTCGGGGGTGGCAAGCAGTCTAGCCAGAGAGACAGCACTGACACAAAATGGGAACTAGTGCACACATTTGCACTCAACACACACATACACACACACACACACACACACACACACACACACACACACAGAGTTACATGCCACATGAGTACATGAGTTCAGTGATGGAGCAAGGAAGGGTTGAAATATATCAGTCTGCACCTGCATCTGGATCTGCGTCTGCACCCTCCTTTTTTTCTTTCTTTCTCTCTGTCTCTGAGGAAGAGACTGACAGATTGATTTACTTCAAGGCACCAAATCAGATGAGGTGGGGACTTGCAGGTCAGCAGCATGAAAACTTAGGCAGGTTGGGATGCTGCAGTGTGAAAGCAGAATGCTTTCTTTCCAGAAAAACCTGATTTTGCATTTATGGCCTCCAAGTAATTGTACGAGGCTCCTCCACGTTATGGAGAGTGATATATTGATCACCTGCTTATCATTCTAAAAAATGTCACCACAGCAACATCTAGGCTAGTGTTTGACTAACACCTGGGTATGAGCATAACCAGGCAGGTCTTGGACAGCAGCATTAAATCCAATATACATCGATCTTTGGTTGAGGAGATTTCCTTCTCCTTTTGGATGTGGGCTGATTTCCCAGCTAGGGTTGGAAACATCAGGCATTACAGTTTTCCATCCATGACTCATCCTCACTTTCCCACAGCTTGCCTCCTCACTCTCCCCTTGTCTTCCCTATAAACTCTCTCCCCCCCTTTTTTTTTGGCAGAACTGGGGATTGAACTCAGTCCTTTGCACTTGCCAGGGAAGCACTTATTCCACTGAGCCATCTCCCTGGCCTCTCTCTGTTGCCTGGTGTTGCATTCAGTGTTTTTCAAGAGAAACAATTTAATACCAGACACATAATTTATACCATTTATTTAATTAATTGATTTATTTTATATTTAGCTCAGAGTTTACAGGGTCTCACTACACAGATTGGACTCATAGTGATCCTGCTATTTTCAGTCTCCCAAGTGCTGGGTACAGTGACACAGACTGTCTCACTGTGTGCAGTCTCAATCGCTGTCTCAGCGTGCCCTGTGGGTGGGGCTGGCATAGCATGCTGGGGATTAAACCCCAGCCCTTGCATCTGCCTAGGCAAGCACTTTAATCTGCTGAGCTATCTGGCTGGCCCTTATGGCATTATTTTTATAATATTCACCCAAAGATTTTCTTTTTTTTTAGTTTTTTTTGTGTGTGTGTGTGCAGGGTCTCACTATGCAGCTCAGACTCGTAGTGATCCTGTTTTTAGCCTCCCTAGTACTGGGATTACAGGTGCGTGACATCATGTCTAGACTTCACCCAAAGATTGAAATACAAAAGGGTACAGGAAGTCTGTCCACATACTAGACACCCAGAGAATAAATGTAACAGACTAGATCCCATGGTAACGCCCTACATGAGTTCAGCTGAAGAAGTAGAGACCATGACAATGCCTCCCATGAGTCCAACTGGAGGTCTAGAGCCCACAGCAATGTCTCATGCAGGCATGTTTCACGGGTCTACCACATTTGGAAGGCTCAAGGGTCAGTGGTGGAAGGAGAAAATCTGAACCTCCAAAGTAAAGGATCTGCTCCAGCAGGCTGACAGACCTGCTCTAGACCCAGGAAGTGATGCTCAAAGTAAGGACCAGGTTCCCCTGAAAACTAGCACAGCCTCTCCGTAGTAATCAGGCCACAGGCTTCTCTGACAATGAGAACAGTGAGTTCATATCAGGAATGCCATCTCAACAAGCTCTTCTGGGAGAAGGCACGGAGCCAGCTCTTCCTGGTTAGTTGTTCTTTTTTAAAAAATCTTTTATTTATTTATTTGGTATAAGGTGTTGCTACACAGCTCAGACTCAGAGTGATCCTCCTGTTTCAGCCTTCCCAGCATTAGGATTACAGGTGTGAGCCACCACACCCAGTGTCAGTGGTACCAGGGATTGAACTCTGGTCCTTGAGCTTGCCTGAAAATTTAGGCAGGTTGGGATGCTGTGAAAGCAGAATGCTTTCTTTCCAGAAAAACCTGATTTTGCATGTAAGGCAGGCACTTAGACTGCTGAGCTTTCTCCCCACCCTTCTAGTTCTCCTTTCTATGCTGCCAGCAACAATCCTCAGGTAAGCCCTCCACCTGCTTCCTCAGCACCACACTGCTTCAGTTCAGCTGGTGTTACGTATGGCTCACCAGTTGTCAGTCCTCCATACCTGGCCACAGCCATCTTTTCCACACTTTTCTTTTAATTTTGGATGCTAATAAACTGGGGATGGCGTGGTTGTGTTTTGTCCTTACTCAAAATCTTGATGTTTTGTTTATCATGTGTATGTGCATTAATTTAAATGTTAAACAATACTGTTTACTGGATCTTGGGGTACCCTTTTATAGTCTGCATTTAAGATGAGGCCCTTGTCATTTAAGATGACGGCCCTTGGCCCTCTGGGAGGGCTCTGGGGCCCTTGAGTTGGTGTGCAGGCCGCTGGTGGGAAGAGGCCCGGAGAGTGCTTCACGGGCATAAAGCTGGGTCTCTCTGAAGGTTGAGGCACAGAGCAGTTTCTTCCTATGAGGAGTTTCATGCCCTAGCTCCTCCTCCCGGCCTTCTTAGCAATCTGGAGGAGGAGTGCTGTTTTGCTTGGGTATTTGAGTGTTTTCACTGAGGGCCAACACTTTTCTAAAGTTATTTGATCATTTTAATACCAGAAATGCCAGACCGATTGACACAAAGGACAATCACAGCCGCCTGCACCCAGGGCCACATGGACTGCCCCAGCCAGCAGGCATCTTTTCAGCATGGGGTGGACTAGGCAGAGACCATGGACAGCCACGGGTCGTGGGACCAATGCTGCAGGGTCAGGAGTTTTAAATAGGGGACCTAGCATCACACCTCATGCCAGTAGACACATAACTTACATATGAACAGAAGGACCACTGGTGGCCTAAGCAAGCTTTTGGTCACAGACGGACAAGGGGGTGGGCCATGCTCAGGAGGGCTTGCCTGTCTGTACTTCATCCACTTTATCCCCACCTGGCAGTGCAAAGTCACCTCAGTGGCAGCCTAAGTGCTCCAGGAAGCCCTGCACAAAGGCCCCAACCCCAGGGCCTGGGGGGAGGGGGTGGCTTGCTGGTCAGGCGGAGGAGAGAGGCACAGCTGGGGCAGGGCCACGGGTCAAAAGGCATGGACCGCCAAGGGTAGTGGAGGTGTCTGCTTTCGCAAGCAAAGCTGAGAGCGCAGCACAAACCTTGGCTTCTGGGCGTCCCCTGCACAGTGTCGTGTCCCGAGCCTCCGAACCGGAGGGCGTTGCTGGGGTCACACTGCAGCAGCTGCACAATGGAGGGGTCGTTCTTAGCACCTTTGATGAAGGGACAATTTGCCATCATTGTTGGAGTCCATCTGTCTGAAGAGCTTGCCCGTCTGCCTCTCCGGGGTACACTCGTCTTCCAGCATCTTCATCACGGACGACCCCAATTTGTAGATGGCCTGCACGGTCTCCAGTATCTCGCTGCCGCCGATGTAGCACTGCGTCCAGGTCACACATGCTGAAGGCCCCCTTGAGCTTCTGCTAGAGCTTCCCGCCAGGCGTCACGCTCAGCGCGGTGATGAACTCCCGGAGGGCGATGGTGCCGTCGCGGTTGGCGTCGAAGGTGCGGAAGACGCGCTCGGCAAACTTGGAGGCATCGCCATAGGGGAGGCAGTCGGCGTAGATCTTCTTGAAGTCATCCACGGCCAGCTGGCCGGTGGGGCAGCCCTTCAGGAAGCCCTTGCACCACTGCGGCAGCTCGTGGTTCTCTGGCCGCAGCTTGCTGTTCCGCTTGCCCATGGTGGTTGGTGACTGCGCCTGGGGTACGCGCAGCGTAAGACACAGCGCGGTCACCAGTCGCCGATCCAACGTCCGCTGCCGCCACCTGGGCCACTCTTTCTACTCATAAAGTCAGCAGTTTTCTTTAACATTTGGGACACTGACATAGGAAGGAAATAAAAACTGGAGGGGATTCTAGAGAATTGACAGACTGAATAAATGTGGAGCCAAAGGCACCGCTCATAATCACACTGGGGAAATAATCCATTGCATGAGAAAGCCGCATGTCATAAATAAACTGCATGCTTTTGTCGCCCCACAGGGTGGGTTTCCATCTGAGACTCTCAGATGTGGGCGCAGTCCCAGCCCACGGTGATTATTCCGAGTGCCTGACACCAGTGATTTTTTTACTAAGTCTTCTAAATTTTACAGAGTAAAATGCAAGGGAATATAATAATGATACTCTGTGCTCAGTTACAGGGAATATGATCATTTTGACATAGATTGTGAAATTTTCTGAATGATCATTTTTCTCTGAATGTCTCATTAACGTTTTTCTTTGTCTTTCCTTTTTTTAAAGAGCAGTCTTATTCTAGGTGAAGTGACATGTTCCTGTGGAAAGAGTATATACAAATTATCTTTTGGTGAAAATGAAAGGGCGTGCTAGGGATACTTTGCGCTGCAGGGTTTTGAAGAATGGGTTCACTCTTCTGGACAGAGAAGTAATTGATTCTCAAATCCTTGTGTGATGAAGATTAAAATGCAGCGCTCACTGTGGGCATCCACCAGGCCCTCACCTTGCCGGCAGGTGGCCCTGGGCTGCTAGGGCTCCACCTCTCTCCGGGGTGTGCACAGGCATGGGGGACTTATAGAACCCTGTGGGTGTGTCAAGTTTGGGCTCAGAATGACAGTTATCAGGTCGGTGTTGACTTTGTGGGTTAATACATGCACATTTTTTGGGGACCCAGTTTTACAACTAAGGAGCATACATTTTTTCAAAGCCACTGGGGCTCAGAAAACTCAGAAGCTATAAACCCCTGCCCTTTTAAATATTCTGGTTTTTCAACAAACCCACACATGATCATGATATGTCAGAAACAGAGGCTGCAGTGCAAAACTTAACTTCAAGGAATGTTAGTTAAGCACCTGTGGCTTTAAAACCTGAGGGTGAGCTTTCGGAGTGGACATCCTAGAATGTGCCCTGTGGGTGAATCTCAGGTTCCCGCGGTGGAAATGTTCCGCAGGGGAGTCAGCTTGCTCACCAGTGCATCTCCCAAGGGCAGTTCTACTCATACTCAGGCAAGCCTGAAGGATGGAGGCTCCTGCTCTCTGCTCTGGGAGGCCTTCCCCGCTGCCCACACCTGTGGATGGCTGCAGCCTTTTCTGCGCTTGTGTCTTTCGGGTGCATCTGGCCACTCATCTTGAATTTCCAGTCAAGTCTGGTTTATAATTTCTTGTGTACAAGTCTCTCTACTTCACCTTTACCAGTGTTTCTGGAATGGAAACTTATTTGTTAAAAGGAGGAAACACTTGCCCAGAGGAGCCTGCTTCATTTTCTTTAGTCTTCTTTGAGCACTGTCTGCTTAGGCCCTCTTTTAGCTTCTTTTCTTGTTGCTGAGACAAAATATCCAAAGGTATTTAGGTCTGTTTAGCTCACAGTTTGTGGAGGTTTCAGCCTATTATCAGCTGGCTCCGGGGCAGAGGGGCATCACGAAGGAGAAATGGCCCACGGTGTGGCAGGGCAGTCAGAGGCAGCAAGGAGCAAGCGGAAGCATAGACAGCGGCAGCAGTCCCCCGGTCTTATCCCACACAGCCTTTTGGGTAGTGTCACCCACACCTAGAGTGGGGAACCCTTAATCCCAGCATCACACACCCTAGATCCAGACACCTCTGAAAAGCTCCGCCTATGAACTGCGTGAGGGAGGGGCTAGCAGGGGACATTTAGTCACAAGGTGAAACAGAGCTTGTAGTCATTTATTAAAAATTTGGCATGATTTTTTTTATTATTTTTTTTTTTTTTTGGTGATTGGGTTAAATTCCTTACATATCTTTGATGTTAATTCTCTATTAGGAATGTAGTTTGCAAATATTTTCTTCAGTTCTGTAGTTCATTGTCCATTGATTGTTCCCTTTGCTGAACTATAGGTTTTGAGTTTGATATGATTTTTGATTTTCCATGCCTTGCTGACTGTGTTTATTAAATCAGTTTCAAAACATTACCATAATCAAAGTTAATCAGCTTTTCCCTGTTTCCTTCTAGAAGTTTTATGATTTTAGGTCTGCTATTTAATTTATTAGTTCATTTTGGTTAGTTTTTGCATATGGTGTGAAATAAGGGTCCAGTTTTATCTTTCTGTGTGTGAATATTGCTTTCCCAATATTATTTATTGAAGGGACTGTCCTTCCTAATTGTAGGTACCTGGTTCTTTATAAAAACTCAATTATCTTTAAATACACAGGTTTATCTTCAGGTCTTTTTTCTTGTTCCACATTCTGCTTTAATACCAGCATCCTGCTGTTTTGATTAGCATTTGTAATATGTTTTTAAATTAGGAAGGTGATACATCTGGCTCTTGTTGCTTGAGCTTGTTTGGTTATTTGGGGTCTTTGTGGTTCTTGTAAATTTTTAATTTAGGATGCAGTAGAACTACTGCTTGTTCCCTTCTTCTGGGCACCCATCCAAGGGAGTGCTGGTGGAGATAAGTGTGTCCCCACACCCACTGGAGCATTAGTCACAATAACCCAACGGCAGTAGCAGCCATAACTCACCATTTAGGAAGCAGTCTAAATGCAGACTGACAAAGGAATGGGTGAAGAAAATAAATATATGAACAACTGAATATTATTTGGTCTGCAGAAAGAAGGCAAGGCTGCCATTTGTGATGTTGGTGAACCCAGAGGCCATTGCACCACATGAAATAAACCAGGCTTAGCATAACAAAGACAGCTTGATTTCACTTCACTTACATGTGGGATCCAAAAGCGTCAAACTAGCAGAAGGTTAGAGTAGAATGGTGGTTGGCAGGGCCTGGGCAAGGGTGAGGTGAATGAGGACTGGTCAAGAGGTACAGGGTTTCAGTTGTGCAGAGTTGAGTAAGTTCTTTAGGTATGTTGTATAGCCCAGTGAGTATGGTTAGCAATACTGTACCATAGGCCTGAACTTTTCTAGCAGCATAGATTTTCCTCTTATTATTCTAAATATTAATCATATGAATTGCAAATTGATGGGTTTCCCTGTGGGATTTCCATGAGTACATTACTATGCTTTGATCATGTCCATTGTTCATTCTCAAAAGGTAGCCCTTAGATGTTCTTAATACACACACACACACACGCACACACACACACACACATACACGCACACACATGCACACACAAACGCACACACAAACGCACACACAAATGCACACACAGACACACACACACAATAGAAACTAGTATTTATGTGGTGATAGATATAATTAACTTGATTGAGGTGATCATTTCACAATGTATACATATGTAAACATATTAAAATTATATACTGTAAATGTGCAATTTTTTAAATTTATGTCTCAATAAACTAGGGGGAGTAGGAAGCAAGAAATGAAACTACTTCACGGCTCATCGGTAGTTGGTAGTTCACCCTCCCCTCCTCTGGGGGCGCTGTACATCCTCTTGGAGTGCCCCTTGCTTCTCCTCTGCCTGTGCTCCACATTAGTCTCCCTAAATGCTGTGTGAGCGGATGGCTGGCTGCTCACCTTGCCCTTAGGAGAGCAGTGCAACTCTTGAGTGTTTTTTCCATAGCTGCCTTTCCGTCCTAGAAGCTCTCCTAAAACCTCTCCATTGTGAACCCCATAAAGCCAGCAGCGCTCCAGCTGTGTGCCTCCTTCCATCTGGAAGGCCTGGTGTAGTGGGGCCTCCTCCTTAGGATACCCAGGAGCTCTTTGGCCAGCTGGGCAGCGCAGAAGGACTCGCCCAGAGGCAGAGATCCAGGACCCATCCTTGAGCCTCTGATCTACCCCAGGAAGCCCCAGGCTGAGGCTTAGACCTTCCCTCTAGGAAGGATTTGTCAAATACTTTGTTCATGGTCACCCTGTAGAAGTTGTGACTTACCTGGGTGGAAAACCCAGGGCCTTGATTTGAAGTTCATTTATCTCTCATGCTGGTCCCAGCATGGCCACAGGGTTGTGACAAGGCCTCAAGCAGCTGCTCTCAGACTTAGTGCAGGGATCAATTGGGGCACATGTGTGCCTGTTCCAGGTCCTTGCCTTCTCAGATCATGGCCCTTTTCCCAACAAGCCCTGCCTGGCCTAGAATCCTCCAGAGAGCTGCTTCTGGTTCACTGGACCTACACCCCTGTCTGGACCCAGGTTGGCCTGCTTCTTGAGGGTGAAATGAACTGTGTAGCCCATCATTGGGTACCAGCCACCTTTACAGTGGAGATCTTCAGATGCTTCATGCACGAAAACTTTACATGCAAATGGGTGATCCCTAGATGCAGGGCCTCTGCATTTGTAAATTTGCCTATTTGCTAAAATCAGTTTCTATCTCCTGAATCAGTATAATCTGGGCTATGAGGGTGGGCAGAGCACTGCCAGTCTGTTGAGCTCTTTCTGGAGATAGGCAGAGGCAGGAATCAGGGAGGCAGATGGTGCAGGAGGCTCTGCTGGGGGGAGGGCAGCTAAATGAGTCTGAATCCCAGCTCAGACACCTGCTCCTGGGGCCTCAGGCAAGTCATTTAACACTGCTGTACCCCATTTTCTCCTTTGTAAAGTAGAGACAGTAGAATCCAGCAGCCAGTATCCAGAGGAGGGTACCGAACTCCAACTAATTTTCTCCCTCAGCACTGTGCCAGTATGCTTCTGATGTCAGGTGTATTTGGGTTTTTTCTTTTTCATGAGCAAGCAATGCCACAGTGTCGCCCCAGCTGGACGTCCTCCAGTTCAGTTCTGCTTAGAGACGCCATTGTGCTGGAGAGAGCAGCAGGGCCTTTGGGTTAAGAAAGCACACAGGTCCCATGACTACGATCCCATCAAGTGCCAGTTGCAAGTGCTGGGTTGTTTGACCTGAGCTTCTGATAAACAGGCTGCCAGCCTGGGTCCCCACAACTCTCTCTTTGGTTTCAACTAACTTGGGGACACAGTTGTCATGCTTACAGGTTTATTAGAAAGGAGATTAAGAGCATATAGCCACACCCTCTGACAAGGGGCAGGGGTAAGGCTTGTGGGAAGGGACGCAGAGCTGTTGTGTCATCTTCCAGAAGCTCCCCTGATTTTCGTTCTCCATCAATCTCCAAACCTTGTTCATGTAGGTTTTTATGGAGGTTTTGGAGCATAGCTGTGGCCATTGATGGTTAACTTCACCTTAAGCCTTAAGGGGACTTCACCAGGAGTTTGAGGCTCAGCCTGGACTCCCAGCTCTCCTTGCAGTGGTCGGGTAACCAGCCCCATCTGAGGCTGCCCAGGGCTGCCATGCCAGCACTCAGCCAGTTCCATACAGAGACTCATAGCACTTGGAGGTTCCAAAGCACTCTAGGGCCCCATGTCAGCACATGGACGAAGAGGCCACAACTGTGCTTCGCAATATCAAAACCAGGATGGATCTTTGAGGATTTAAGATTATAATCTCTATGGCACTTCCCCTTTAAGCAATGATTAATTCATTAGTTCAGAGTTCATGAGGAGCAGATACAACACAAATACTGAAAATAACCATATTGGACAGTCTACTACAGTAACAAGGTGGCCTAGGGGCCTATGGGTTGGCGTCTCTCAAGCTGAAAGAGTGCATGAGGATCACAGCTCAACAGCCCTGTACCTGTGGCCCTAGAGCCCACAGTAGGGCATCCTGGGTCTCTATGATGTCTGGTGATCTGGGCCTCCTTATCTGATGCAAGAAGCTGCTGGTCCAGCCCAGCAAGAAGACAGCTCAGCTCGTCACAGCACTCAGCCCGTGTGCTGGTGCAGGTCCTGTTTCTTTTGCAGGGGAGGAGGAGCCTGGTGGCATCTTGAACCTAAATCCCTTCCCTCCCTGGGTCTTGGACCAGTTCTAGGAAACTGAGTACACAGGGCAAAGCAACCAGGAAAGGTCATCCTGCATGGTGAGAAAAAGGGCTGTGGCCAGATAGGGGTGGGGGGTAGGGAGTGGGGGGTGGGTGGGGCTGCTGCAGGGAAGACTGCTGGCTAGAGCCCAGGAGCCTAGCAGGGGACCTTCCATGGGAAGCTTGTGACAGGCCCTGTGGCTCAGCGACCTCTAAATCATTGTGATATTTTTTACATCTAAAAGATTTGTACTATGTGATTATATTAAAGATATGATGAACAGGCTCCCCTCACCTGCCTAGCAGTGGCACCTCCAGTACTCTGGGAAAGGAACCAAAGGGAGGACACTTGCTTGAACCCCATAAGCCAGGAGACCTGTGGAGCATCCCAGTGGGCAGCTCGGTCACTCTTCTGTAATAGGATGGGGACCACGGGGGTGGGGCTTGTGGTTAAGCTGAGCCGTACTGTCCCTTCATTTTACGCTATCCTACCGTTACTTGTTAGTGATTGACAATAAAGGATGCTTACCAGGCACTGGGTGCTATTCTGTGTGCCGTAGACCTGGAATCTTCCTAACTCAGCAGCCACCTGAGCAATGCCAGCTGAGCTCAGAGCAGCGGACTGCATATTTGGGGATAATGGGTACTGAACGGTGTGATGTGGAGACTTACTTCACAAGCCCCAGGCCTTGTCTCTCTCTCACAGACAGCAAGGATTGAAGTCGGGGCTGCTGGGCAGGGCTGTGCTGAGGCTGTCTGCTGCCCTGCCTGCCAGGAAGGGGCTGTGCTGATTGTCTTACCTCTCCTTTGCTTGGCTTGAGATACTCCACTTCTACATATTTTATTGGTTAACAAGTTTTCAGACTTTATCTGGAGAAGAGCTTTATAGTTTATTAAAGAAAAATATTGAAAATCGACTATGCGACTGAATCAGCTTCAGATTTGCAAATAGACGTGACTGATGTTTCTAACACGAGTGAAAGTCTAGCCTTTGGCAAATTGGTTCCCTTCAGCAGTAGGCTCATCTGTTTTGTTTGGGGATAGGAATAATCACAAGAAGTAATAGCTCACAGAGCTGTCTCTCTCTATTCAGCATAATTTTATGAACAGCGCTATGTAATATGCATTTCTTCTTATGATTACAGTAGCAACAGGCAGAACAATGTTCAGTTTTGGGAAGAAACAGGAGCAAAGTCCCTTGTAAATGGAAGGTTTCCGTGGAATGATAGAATAGGCTACAAGGCCATGTTTTTCCTGTAGCTCACAGCCATGTTATTAAAGCCCAGATTCATTTGGGTCTCCAGTATATCAATAATTAAATGGAATCTTCGAATAAATATTGTAGGAGTTCCTCTTTCCCTTTCCCTTTCCACACGGGCACTTTGACATTTTGTACTGCAGAGGCCTGACAAATACGTCTACCACCAAGAAATAAACTAACTACCTTTCCAGTCCAGAGCGGTGCCACACAGGGCCTGCTTTTGTACGAGGATGTAAAATATATGCTTTGATTAAAAGAAAATGTCAACAAGGGGAAGTGTTGGTCTTTCCTCCTCATACAACCGGTAGCCCTGAAGCAAAGGTTGGGACCATGAGAAATTAAAAGTAGTGTGCAGGAAGTCCCCACACCCCACGCCACTTGGTAATTCAATGTTCTGTTGGTGTGCTTCATTCACAAGTCAAATGTTTCCGATACAGGCATTGAAATTCTATGGCTGTTCAGTCTGTCTTTTTCCATATTGTTGTTTCATAATTTAAAAATAATTATGTTAGTTGTTACATCTAAACGATTTGCAAAGGGTGGGCCAAATAGCTCAGCGGATTAAAGCTGCCCTGCCGGCCCCACCCCCAGAGTGCGCCGAGACGGCAATTGTGGCGAGGTGGCGCGCGCCTATAATCCCAGCTCTTGGGAGGCTGTAAACAGGTGGATCACTACGAGTCAGATCTAGTAGTGAGCCCTGAATACCCTATAGACCTTTCCTTAAAATAAATAAAATAAAAATAAACGATTTGATTAATACAATCACATGTTACAAATGAGCAGGCTCTCGTTATCTGGCTTAAGACCACTGCTAGTGTACTGCACTGACAGGGCTCTCCCTTGTCCGCAGGGGAAAGCAGCGGCTAATGTCTGTGCCCCTTTGTTCCTTTTTATTATAGTTTTGGTACGTTAGTGTGACTCTTTAGAGAGTTTATTTTTGTGTATTTTATCCCTTATTAAGTAGCATGATTCTGCTTATCATTCTCCGGTGAATTTTTCTTTCTTTCCTCCCTCCCTCCCTCTCTCCTTCCCTCCTTTGCTTTCTCCCTCCCTCTTTCCCTCTTCCCTTCCTCCTTCCTTCTCTCTTTCCTTCCTTCCTTCCTTCCTTCCTTCCTTCCTTCCTTCCTTCCTTCCTTCCTTCCTCCCTCCCTCCCTCCCTCCCTCCTTCCTTCCTTCCTTTGCCATCACCTTAGCTTCCTAACAAATACGAGGATGCACAGGGGAGAGTCCTGGTATCATTGCTACAGGACACCTTCTAGTCATCCTATTTTGTTTATTTTTGCAGTCAAGAAAAATTATTTTGTTATTACTGCAGGTTTGAAGAACAGAATGATTCCGTTAGTCCTGGGAGTTGGTACATGAACATAACACACCTTTACTCCTTTCGTTCCCTGCCTGTCTCCTATCCACAGGGCTCCATCCTTCTCTGGTGCTCTTCCCACTTGCAAAATCTTCATCTTCATTTTCTCCAGTTCCTCTTCATCTCTCTTCCCTTCCCTCCATCTCTTATTCCCCTTCCTGTTTGAAAAACATCTTTGTACTTCCTATTATACATATAAATAACCTTTATATTTTAGGTTTCTCATACAAGAGAAACTGCAATATTTAAGCTTACGTGTCTTATTTATTTTACTTAGGATCGGCGCATCCATTTTCCTACAAATGACCCAAATTTTTCCTTCTTTCCTGCAAAGTATACTCTATTGTGCATAAATATCACATTTTCTTTATCTGTTCACCTGTTAATGGGTATATAGGCTGCTTCCAAGATTTAGCTACCAAGAATTGCTAAGCATAGTTGCACATGGGTCATTATAAACAGAATATCTTCACCTTTTCTAAGAAGACACCTAGAAGGAGAATAGCTGGGTTACATGGGATTTCTACTTTTAGTTTCCTAAGGACACTAAATATTAGTATTTAGTGGTTGTACTAGCTCACATTTCCGCCAACATTGTAGAAGGGTTCCTTTTACTCCAAAGCCTTGCCAGTATTTGTTATTTGATTTCTTGATGATGGGCATTCTTGCTGGAGTCAGCATGCTCTGTAGGTTATGGCATCACTCTATTGATTGTTTTAATGGAATCTCAGTGTTGTTTTAATTTGCATTTCTTGAATGACCATTGATGTTGAACAGTTTTTCATGTATTTATTTGTCATTTGTATTTCTTCAACTGAGAAGTACGTATTCACCTCAGATGCCCACTTTGTCTTTGAATTTTGGGTATCTGATTTTTAAAAAATTCTTTATATGTTCTAGATAGAAGTCCTCTCTCTGAGGAGCAGTTTACTATAAACTTTTCCTAGTTCATGGGTTTTCTTTTCATTCTGTAGGTGATTTCTTTTGATGT
>PVKA01024513.1:0-34134 GCA_004027165.1 Ctenomys sociabilis | reverse complement strand
CAACCATTGTGGAGGTCAGTATGGAGACTCCTCAAAAGAATAGGACTAGAAATCCCATTCAAGCCAGCTATCCCCCTACTGGGAATTTTCCCAAAGGATTTGGATACACTGTATCATAGAGATATATGTATACCTATGTTTATAGCAGCACAATGTGTGATAGCAAAATCTTGGAAACAACCAAGATGTCCATCACATGTAGGCTGCAGATTGATGACTCTTGCTTTAAATGAACTTACAGCAGTTCATTAATGGCGTATGACTTCTGTAGTCACTTTAATGTGTGTTGAGGAGAGGAACAGAGCTATAGAAAGGTGTAATAACATTAGAGTACCAAGTGTGAGGAAAGTTTATAATGTTGAAAAAGAGTAAGGTCATAGAAACTTAGTGATGTGGGCATGTCAGGCTAAAAAGGTTCTCTGTTCTGAAGTACAGTACCACACTCAGGAATTCAGAGCAGATTTATCATACACGCCAACTTGCAATAGTGCGTTAGCATAAATATATAGATGCAATGGAGAAAACTTTCGGGATTACCAGTAGTTTTGTTTTGTTTTATTTTTGGCATTTTAGGGAATATTTTATTAATTTACCCACTAAAAGAATTAACTAGTGGTTAAAGATAAATTTATTCTTAAATAAGAGTAAACAAGTAATTTAATAAAATTTCCATAATCTCCCCTAGGCAAAACTAAGACTCAAATCAATTTTAAGCTAACACAACACAAGCAGAGATAATCTATTCTCAAAACTAACATCACTTATTTCAGTTCCAAAACATACCTTTGCCTCATAAAAAGTATTTTTTTAAATAAGAATTTAATTTTGGAGATACAATTGCATTTTACATGCAAATTTGAATGCATAATTAATTAAGAATGTTATGCAAATAAGTTAGCTTTTTCTTATAGTTTTTATGCAAGGAAACAAGTTTCGCATGTCACAAAATATTTTTGCTTCAGTGAGAAATGTGTGGTGGAGTGACAGGACAGCCCTCTGCTTCAGGAGATGCTGGAAAGGTAGAAAAGAGCAGTAACTTCCTGTACCTAAAGAGGCCAGAGGTCTGATCACTTTGTAGATTCTGCAGAAGCTAGAAGTTTGATTTTGCCAGGGAAAGTGTGTATAATTGAAGGGATGATAACCAAACTAAATAGATGTCTGCAGATCAGGGAAGAACATGGATATTTTAGTCCTGGGAGGGCACAAGGGAAAATAAAATTGTCAGATGTTTTCTCTTGTTATTTCTCCCTATTCTTGATAACTCTATGAAATAAAAATTGATAGCAAAAATTTAGACAGAAGGAAATTTAAACTCAGAAAAGGTGAATGGACTTTCCTAAATTTTTACATGCTAATAAAGTAACTCAACTGGAATTTGAACAAAACCCACAGATTTTCACTGCATAATTCTAAATCTGCTAGAGGTGGTAGGAAGATATATTCTTTGAGAATTAAACATTACTCAAGTATCTACAAAAACACACTTTAAATCCTGAATGTTTACATCCTAGGTGTTTTTCTAAGTCCTGTATTTGCAGTGGTAAACAAAAAATAGGATTTCTAGACTCATAGATTTGAAATTTACATATTGGAGGCATAAAATCAAAGTAAGAAATAGTAAAGTTAGGTTGAAATCTAATGATGAAAAAGACTGATACACAAAAAACACATATGGTTCCAAAGTACAATGATTTTCATGAAGTAAAAGAATATTACAGAAGCATGGGAGGGAGGTGAAGAGATAGCTCAGTTGAAGAAGAGCCTGCCTGGTAAGCATAAGGGCCTGAGTTCAATATCCAGCTCTGCAAAAAAAAAAAAAAAAAAAAGAGAGAGAGAGCACAGAGCATACATATGATGAAATATTTACTCTAATCATATTAGAATTATTAAGAATTTGTGTTTCCATTGAGTGAATAATAGTTGAAGGACATTATATGCAGAGAATAAAAGCACAAATTCCTTCAATTAGCAAAAACTTTGGTATCTACATGCTTCACTCCCAATCTAATGTACTGCTATGTATTCTATTTTTTCCCCTATCACTGTGGATTGAACTTAGGGCCTTCACAATGAGCTATAGTTCACTCTTATGTCTTTATCTTTCTTTTTCTCAATTCACTAAATTTTTCAGGCTGGGCTCACACTTAAGATTCTTCTGCTTCAGCCTCTCAGAGTGCCTTCCTGTCATATTATCTTCAACCAACTAGGAAGTTCCACTGATCTCCAGATAACACAGTTGTATTAGTGAGTGTGACAGCTAACTTCCTTCTACATGCACTAGAAAGGCACTGAAAAATCTCAGGAACCATGTAACAATGACTCAGTTTATGTATATGATGTGGAAAATAAATGCAAGGACAATTATGAGTGCTCTAAAGACAAATCAAAAAATGTGATTTATGTTTACTTTTAACTGATATATAAAAACAAGAATTCTATATGTTTGTGAGACATGGTGTGATATTTCAAGTCAAGTAGACATTATGTAATGTTCAATCAGGGTAACATCCAGCTCCTCAAACATTTATCATTTCTTTATGGTGAAAATGATCAAAATCTTTTCTTACAGCTTTTTTTTCTCTTTTTTTGCAGAACAAGGGATTGAATTCAGGCCCTTGCGCTTGCCAGGGAAGTGCTTATTCCACTGAGCCATCTCTCCGGCCCCTTCTTATAGCTTTTTAGAATGTGCAGTGTGTTAGCATTATCCATCATCACTTAATTTATTTACTTGAACTTTGGAATGAATATAAAATATTGTTGCCTTACCAAAACCTGAGGACTTGAAAGGTTTACAGGTGGACACAGTTGATAGTGGAAGTAGAGAAAGTGACAGCAATTTGTGATGTAACTCATTCCATTCAACCAATAAGTCAAAGCGTAAGTTGTCTTTGAGCTATTGAAAAAGTCAAGTTGCATCAGGTTTCTATCAGGTAAAACATTTATTTATTTCTCCAGGGAGTGTGGTAGTGACCTACATGAAAATAGACAACTGGGTCAGGGAGATGGCTGAGTAGGATAAGCAATTGCCTGCTGAGTGCAAGGCCCTGAGTTCAATCCCTGGTTCTGAAAAAAAAAAAAAAAAAAGACAGCTAAGAGAAGTAAATAATTTGTGAAAAAATGACTAAAAGTTACCAATGAGAAATTCACATTTTTGAAAGAATATCTAAAGAACCTGTGGGAAAAACAATGGAAGGGCTAGGGATACAGCTCAGCAGTACAGAACCTGCTTGACAAGTACAAGTTCCTGAGTTTAATTCCCAGCACACACAAAAAAGCAAAGAAGAACCACACCATGAAGAGACAGTCCTTTGCAAAATACCAGCTAAAGCAGAGAGTACCATACCAGCTCCCAATACTAAGTCAAGTTAAGAAATCTTTTGCCCCTTGTTTTTCTTTATTCATTCCCATTCTGTCTGAGAACGGAATGGCAGTTTACCCTGGTTTTAAGGCCTGTAGGGGACAGAAACAGAGGTAGATGCAAAAGTGCGAATCAAAAAAAATGACAAGTTGAACAAATGTCCCATTCCTAGAAGGCTCAAAAGAGATGTGACACTTCATATAAATGCTTACCAATGTCACATTTCCTCTTTTGGTTATGAAAGACTTACACTTTACAGCTCCTTTCAGTCAGACAGGGCATGCAACCACCTTTACTAATGAAATATGCATGGAAATGAACTGTGTCACTTCTTGACTGCAGCGGTGAGCAGTCAAGGGGTAGCTCTTCCTTCCCCTGCTCACACAGCACTGAGAATGCCTAACTGCAAACATGCAGCAGTGTAAGATTAAAATGGCTCTGTCAGTGATTAGAGAAAGGGAACATCCACTGGACAGTACTCTGGCACAGAATTTAGGGTATACCAGCAAAAAACTCATCAAGATTTCATTTGGATTTCTTATTACAGTGAGAACTGTAGGGAGATGGCTTAGTGGAATGAGCGCTCCCCTGGTAAGTGCAAGGGCCTGAGTTCAATACCTGGTGCCATCAAAAAAAAAAAAAAAAAAAAAACCTGGTTAATATAAGAATACTTAAAATATAATTTGAGATTTTATCTGTACTTATATTATTTGACTGAAACTGGCTTAGAGACTGGAATACCTGAAGGGCCTCTGTTACCTATAAAGCATCTTTAAGGTTGAATACAAACTTTTTTCCAGAGCAGAAAAAGAACTCACTACATGAAAAGACTTATAATAGTAGTTGGGAGAATAATTACTTTTGCTCTATTATTTCAGCCTCAAATATCCATTTTATTAATGTTGAGTATGGGAAGTTTCTGGATATTCTCTCCTGCCTAAGGCAACCAGCTCAATACAAGAACATTTTATGTAACAGGGAAATAAAAAACAGCACAGAACCTCCTCCCCAATCCATAATATTCTTGTTTGTCTGAGTGTCCAGTGGACATAGAGTTAACAAAGAGATAAAACTACCATTCTCTGGCTGTGGATATAGCTCAGTGGCTTAAGTGTCTGCCTGGCAAGCACAAGGTCCAGAGTTTGATTATCCTCTTATAGCTAAGATTTTTATGCTCAGAAGGATTTTATGAATTACCTTATCCATAATACTATCAAGTAATTGGAAAACCCATTTTCCTTGCTCTGGATTGCATTTGTTACTCCTGTCATGGCAGTCAGCAGAGAGGACCAGCACTGTGTTAGAAACATAGCTATGAAACTGCACTGAAGATAGCAATGTGTAACACTAGGGTCATGCGTGCAATGCCTGCCATTCTGGTATTCGAAATGCATACTGCTTATCAGGTCATATCAATTACTGCTATCCCATCTCTCAAGTAAATGTTTGTTTTAAAAAAAGGGTAATAAATGAAGACAAGAGACTAGAAAAAATGTCGATAGACTGTCCTGCTACAATGCTATACATGGTCAGATTTCTAAATTTCTGTGTAAAAGTGTATAACTGTTTATTCCTATCTTTTAAATATTTTTCTTCACATTCTGTGGGGATTTAAAGTTTAACATATAAATACTAGATGGAAAAAACCTGTTCCATGTTATGTCTAAGATGTCTGCTACTCAGACAGATAGTAGGGTTAAACTCAACTGCCTATGTTATAGGGCAATATTATAATCAAGCTTCTCTTCTGGAGGGTTAACAACTTAAGTTTGCAGACCAAAAATTAGAGAAAAAGGAAAGCTGCAAGGACAGCCAACATTTTGGCCCTAGCCTTTCAAGGTCAGTGAGGACTCAGGCCATAGGAGAACCTGTAATGTAACATCATGTAACTCAGTTGTGTCCCAAATTTACTGATCAAGGAGATTATAGGGCTATATAGGAAAGTGGTTGATGAGGTAGCGTATACCTAAGGAGAGTCACATGGAGAGAAAACATTCTCTCATGCTTTTACAGAGAGCCAGTTGGTCAGGCAATGGCCATGACTGATCGACATGGCTGACATTCACAAAGGTTCTACAAATTGTGGTACAGGGTTTCAGGATAAATCCTCAGGGAGATTTGACTGACTTTATCAGGTACAAAAGCTATATTTCTTGTTATATAGGTCTTACTTTATCTTGGTCATGACCATCCAGCAGAAAAGTATAAAAAACAAGGTATAAAAAGTAAAGCCATTTTAATATGCTGAGCTATAAAAGGCTCAAGTCAACAACTTTTGATATTGCCAGTCCTAAGGATAATCCACTACTATTATGGACTATTGGACCATATTGTATTATTTTGCTGAATATAAGTACCTACAATATTTAAATGACAATGGAATACCCATCTCTGACAAAGCTGAACAAAAAATGGGATACAAATGAAGGACCATTTTGTATCTCTATGTACAAAATAGTTAATATAGATATATAGCTACTTTCTCTTAATTCAATGAATAGAAAGATTTTTAGTGATAGTGTTTGGACAGGATATCATGTTTGCATCTTGTACTATGAATAAACACTATGAAGACAAATGTATTAATTATTGTAACTGTCCTACTAACCTCTTTTGAAACTGTCTCATTGATATTTGTTTCTCAATAAAATTAATAAAAAAAAGAAACATAGCTATAATATCTGAGTGATCTTCATTAATGTACATTGTTTAACTTTGGTAAATTGTAGAAGATTCAGTGTTCTGCCTCTCACTCTAGCAAGTGCAAGACCTTTTGCTGTCCCTTAAGCTGGTCTAGTCTTTTGACTTATTTGGGATCACCCTCCAGTGTAGAAGAGGCACAGTGCACTGGCTTCTTGGAGTTCTAAGGTGGCCCCAGCAACAGGCAAAGGCTAACCTGTTAGATGGGGAGAGATGAGCAGCCTGACTTTGCCTGTGTTATCCTTACTGATGATCAAACATCTTCCAGAGAGAGAACTGTGAAGATCACCGTCAGGTGACTGACCCCCACCCTACAAAGAAGTTCAGTTAGTTCTAAAAAAAAAAAAAGGCTAGAATTCTCCAAATGAGGTAAACATGCTGATTCATGAAGTTGTGAGCTATAAAAATAAATGTTTTGTTTATTTGTTTTGACTTCTTGTTTGTTTCCAAGGCAGGGTCTCACTATGCAGTCCCAGCTGATATTTAAGTCACTATAGTAGCCCAGGCTGGCCTTGAATTAGTGGCAATCCTACTGCCTCAGCTTCCCAAGTGCTGGGATTATAGACATGTGCCACCCTGCCTGGCTGTGAAATACTGTTCAAAATAACTGAGTTTTATGATACTTGCCTAAGTGACAAAGGCTAAAAAGTAAAATGATGATTAAAAAATGAAGAAATATTCTTTGTAAGAAAATTATGATTTGTGTCCAGATGTCTTCCTATAGCCTCATGCAGCCAGGGAAAGGGCCTCTAGAGTTTGTGACTGATTCATGATCCAATGCTGGGATTATGGGTGTGAGTGCTACATGCGCCCCGGGGCAGTTAGCCACACACAGCGTAAGGGAGGGAAGGAGGCTGGCTCTCTGCTGTGTGCCACTCTGCCTTGGGGCCACCCAAGTATGGGCTGAAACCTCCCTAGACTGTGAGCTAAATAAAATTTTCTTTCTTTAATTTTGGGTGTTGGGTATTTTTGTCAAACAATGACTGCAAAGAAACCAAGACAGAAATTATGTTAATAATGTTGCTGATAGTGATAGAACCAGAAAGATGATTATCTTAGATGCTAGATGAGATATGCTGCATTTTAATAGGACTATTTCAGTTTTATGACTACACATTCTTAATGCTTGTATTAGTCAGCAAGCTCATCTTAAGTAAAGTTTGTAGACTGAACAGCTAAATCAGAAAATTTTTATTCTAGAAGGTGGGAAATCTAATGTAAAATCTAAGTTTACAATACCATTTTTTTTTTTAGCAGAACCAGAAATCAAACTCAGGCCCTTACACTTGCCAGGCAAGTGCTTATTCTACTGAGCCATCTCCCCATCCCCTATAATAACTCTAAAAACACAATTACTATTGAAATCCTTACTGTAAAATTCACTTTATAATCACAAGGTTGAAAATCCCTAGTCCATGTCTGGCCTTCCCCAGATAAACAGGTGATTTTGATGCCACATATATTAGGAATGCAACATTTACAACTGTAGAATTTCTGCTACAGAACTCAATCCTTCATGAAGAAACAAATGTTACATTTAAAGAAATTGCTGTAGCCTTTAAAAAGTAAGAAGAGTCTCTAAGTGCAATGAGTCATAGTGGATGATTTATTCTACACAGAAACAAGTCTTGAAGGGGCACAAACATCTTATTTGCCCTTTTTACTATTTCCTATTATTCTCAATATTTTCATCTTTTGGCAATAGAATGGGAACTGGTGTTATTTAAATAATAAAATGGAAATGATTACATTAAATAAAGTTAAAGTCTTCTTTAAGGATATTAGGTATATGTTTGCTGTAAGTCTACAACAATGTATTTATTAATTTATTCGTCTGTTTATTTTTTATGTATTTAGCAAGGTCTACAGGGTCTCCCTACATAGATAGGATTTCTGGTGAACCTCCTGTTTTCAGCCTCCCAAGAGCTGGGATTACAGGCGTGCACCACCAAGCCAAATCTCAGTCACCACCCGGGGGATCAAATCCAACAATGTATTTAAAAAGACAGTTTTACAAATTTTATGTTTATCAATGGACAGTGCTAAGAAGCTATTGCTGTACATTTGAAGTAATTTGCATTTTCTTAAGGAAAGGCTGCTAATGTATACAGGAGTGCAGCTGCACCAAAAATAATAAAAACATTCAATTTAATGAATATTATTGGATGTCTAGTATACATCTTTTCTTGAAGTCACCTGATGCATACTATTCTATAACATGACATTAAGAAGCTAATGTTTTACCTTATCTTCTAAGCATGTGATAATTTCACCTTTCATATTTAGACATTTAAGGGTCAAAGAGATAGCTCAGTGGTCTAAGTGCCTGCCTGGCAAGCGCGGGGACCTGGGTTCGATCTCCAGCACCACATGCCACACCAGCCCCATCCCCGGACCTGCTGATCCAGCCACTGAAACCAGGCATGGTGGCGCATGCCTGTAATCCCAGAGCTGGGGAGGCTGACACAGGACATCATTAGGAGTCTGTGCTGCGTAGCAATGACTGTACCAAATACATACTTGCACATTTAATCAACCTGCATTTGATCTCAAATGTGATTCAGCAGGGCTTTCTGGTGCTGGTCACATGGCACATCAGCTACTTTTCCGATGACAGGAGCATAACATCCAACAACCACAACATAAATGATCCAATGTTTAATTTGAATCATGGCCCTAGGGAACTCAGTCCATGGTCTGCTGGCTGCAGGGCACCAGCGTCATTGCGCAGCACCTCAACAGAGGAGATCTGCTCCTCTTGTGGCTGTCTAGGAGTCTACAGGGGAACAGTGCCTGAAAGCAAGGGGCCAGGAACTGGACGTGGAACCCAAGGTCCATGCCTGCACGGTACACTGGGACACAACTGGAAATGTTCTTCTTTGACCCTCTGTGTGACCCCAAGCCAATTAAATTGACACTTAGCCCTAAGCAGCAGACCCCACGTCTTATCAACTTTACACCCACATACGTATTCTTAAGTCCTATGTCACTTCCAAGTAAAGACAATAGGAAGGTAGTAATTATATACAACGTAACACAACTGCAATGTGTGCAATTGGAAGTGCAACAATCCTTCTTCTAAAATTTCAGCAGTGCCAGAATTGCTTGAAAGTCTAAGTCCAAGTCTCTTCTAAAATTCAGGAAACTTGAAGCCATGAGCCTCTAAAAAAAAGCTACACAATCCCAGGGTAAAATGGCACAGGACAACATTCCAACTCAAAAGAAAGTAACAGGGAGGTGGAGAAGAATTAGACCAAAACCCAGCAGGCCAAATGCTGTCCTGCAATCTGTACTTCATGTCCAGTATACCTTGTGGTAAAATGCCAAAGGGTTCAAAGGCTCCATCTCCATGGTCTTGCCAGCTGAAGCCCACAATGCCTTTGTTGGGCTGACTGCATTTATGGCCTGCAGCTTTCTTTGGCAAATATTCTACATTCCTGGGATCCCTATGTTTCTGGGGTCTGAATTGTGCTTTGGCATCATTCCCATGGCTTTGTGTATTTTCCTACTAGGAGCTCTTTGCCTGGCATTTATAGATTTTCATCTGAAATCTAGGTGAAAGTTTTGTTGACCCAAAAGCTTGCATTCTGCACTGGGGTAAAACCACACAGTCATTGTGCAAGTCTACCATCAGGAGAAGGAATAGCTGGAGCCCTTGGACCACGACTGCAGTGACCTCTTAGTGCCTGCAGCAGTCTCTAAATTAGCTGAGCAGGGTAAAATCAATCCAGGGGAATGAATTTCCTTAGAGGCATTCTTAAGCACAGAGCCTGGGGCTACCTTCTAAAATGAAAGGCCAGCACTTTTGTACCCTTTATTGTACCATGACTGGTGTCTTGATGATTTCTGAGTTTCCCTCAAGGCATCTTACTTCTGGTTCTGGCATGAACTACTTGCTCTCTTTTCTAATCGTGCTAATCTCTGAAGCAACCCCCTTCTTTGGCCCCAACTTTCTACATGGTTCTTCTGGGCCAAAAATGAATTTCTCAAATTTTTCTGCTCTACCTTTTATACCCAATTCTCACCATAAATTCAGCTAAAAGCAGCCAACAGTAGTAGCCAGAGTATGAATATATGAATTCATTAATTAGTCCATTACTCTTAATTTCAATCTCTTACAAGGTCTCAATGAACAGACACAGATATACAGAAATTTCCTACCAGAATATAACATACATGGCTTAGTCTAACTGCCAGGGAAACATCCCAAGCCTGCCCTTTACAGTCTGCACTGTTGTACTCATTCTCTAACCAGAAGCTCCAGTCAGGCTCTTCCTCAGCACTGGCCTCTGAGTGAGAAGGGAGTGAGAGAAATAAAAGCTTCTCTGACAAATGCCTTCAAATCTTTCCAAACTCCTGAAAATCAGTAAATGACTGAAATGACTTCATTGTCGCCAGTTTTGTTTTTTGTTTGCTTTTTTGTTGCTGGACAAAATACCTAATACCCACAATTTAAAGACAGTCAGGATTAATTCAGCTTATGATTTCAAGGGATTTGGTATTTGGCTGGGTGGCTCTGATGCAGAAACATCATGGCGGAACTGTGTGGTGCAGCCACAGATACACCCCGAAGTGTTCTACGCCAGTCTGCTGGGTGGATCCCAAAGCCAATCGGGTTGACAGTCTGCCTTAAGTGCTGCTCACAGCTACATTTGTGAATAGCATTCATGCTGACCTAATCTCCATGCTACCTCTGGTCTACTGCAGTCCTTCAGCTACAGTTGAGCTATAGCTGAGAAATACATCATTTTGTGATTTGGTTACTATGTGAATACTGTAAAGCTCACATACAAAAAATTAATTGGCAAGTCTCTTGCCTGACATGGTCCTTCGTTCTAATTAAGACATACAGTAAACACACACTGCATGAAGCAGCTGCTGTATAACACAGCGCACTTCCCTACAGTACATTCTTTGTAAGTAACAGAATGTATGCTCTATGATAAAAAGATAGTATGATAAGTATATTAACCAATAACAGTTGCTAATTATTATCAAATATTGTGTATTGCGTGTCTGATCAAGGGCCATTTCTTGGCCTATGAATGGCATCTTCTCAGTGCAATCACAGGGTGGAACAGGACAAACTGCTTCTCCGGGTGCCTCATCATGATGCTACAATGTCATTCATTCATTATTTGTGTGAAATATTTAATAAGTTAAAGGTTGTAGAAGCTTGATTGTAAAAAAGCCTATTCTTAATTATATATGGTGAGTATACATTAAATAGAAGTGAAAAAGAGGGAAAAGTAGACAATATTTTCCCTTTGTTATGGTTTGTGTATAGTTGTTCCCCCAAAGCCTCATGCAATCACTGGGGTACATCCTAGAGTCTGTGATTAATTCATGATCTAAGGGTGGGATTATGGACCTGAGTATTTCTGGGATTATGGGTGTGAGTGCTACACCCACCCAGGGGCTGAAAGGAGAGAAGCTTGCCTCTGTCACTTCTGCCACTGCTCCTCCTTTTGCCTTTGCTCTTTGCTGCTTTCCACCACCATGAACTGCTGCCTTCTGCCAGTGTCACTCTGTCTTGGAGCCAGCCAACTATGGACTGACACCTCTGCAAACTGCGAGCTAATAAACCTTCCCTCTGTTAATTATAGGTGCTGGGTATTTTGCCCTAGCAATGAGAAAAAAGTAACCAGGACGTGCATTTTTTTATTTTATGCTTATTTGACAGTTTCTTAACTCAAAATCATTTTAGACAGGAGTGTGCGTGACGACTGTCCTGTTGATCATGTAATTTAAATGTACTTGAATTATGATGTATCTTACCGTATTAGTGTATTAAGATTAAGGTAAGACTCCCAGGAAAGACTGAGGCGTATCTTGTTATGCTGATAATTAATGTAACAAGGAGCAATATGAGAATACATCCCATGTTTTCCAAGTCATTGTGAATATCTTTCTGTGTGAGCCTGGGCCCAAATTAATACTTTTTCACATCTGTAGTGAAGTTGATGTTAGGAGCCCATTTTCCTACTTCTATTGATTTATCTAGATATGACTTTCTATTAAAAAAATATTTCTTTTCAGATCACCTCCTTACAATTTACAGAGAGAAAATACAAAACAAGAAACAAACTTGGCTTCCAATACAAAAACAGCGTGCTGGAGTCTAAAGCATCATTGCATTAAAACACTGCTACAGAGGAGCGTCTGCTTACTCCAGGACACTTCCATATCCCTGAGGAATAAACATGATTTCTCCTGCTCCCGCTGGGATGTTCTCAGGGTGGGACCCTGCTTCGGCTTTTTGACATATTTTCCATGTAGAAGATATGGAGCCTGGAAATCACGCTGACAATTGGAGTAGGCCACCCCTAATCCCACGCCAGAACCAGAGGCTAGGGCCACATTCTTCTTTTAAGGAAGGTAAGAGAAAAAAACCCCTTCTAATCCAAGACCAGTTCCTATCTTCACAAATGCAAGCACCAGTCCCATTCCCTGCTGAGGTCAGATGCAGACACGCTCCTGGCCCAGAGCTTCGGCTTTGCTCACGGCCGTGGCTCGCACTCTGATTCCCGGAAAATCTCTTGAGAATTGGCTCTAGCTATGATTTTGTGGTTTATTTTTCATATTTTGGGCAATCACCTCCCACATATACACTGTGAAGGGGATCTACTGGACATTAAAGGTACTGTAAGACATTGATTTTTAATTTTTTTTTTTTTTTTTTTACAAAAATCTTTTGTGTATGTATTTATTTGGTACAGGGTCTGGCTACTCAGCTCAGACAGTGATCCCCTGTCTCAGCCTCACCAACGCTGGGATTACAGGCATACACACCCAGTTTGGTGGCTGGCACAGCATTCCCCCAGGGTTCCTGGGCTAGCCTGGCATGCAGTACCAGGGATCAAACCTGAGTCCTTGCACTTGACAGCCAGGTGCTTAGACCACTGAACTACCTCCCCAGCCCTGACATTGATTTTAATTCTACATAAGATAGGAAATTGCTGGATTTGGCAGTAGTGATATAGATTACATATCACTGCTGACATTTTCAATACTCTTCAGTGGGAGGGAAAGAGAAAGCAGATAAGGGCAGAAGATAAGTAAGCCAGTTAGGGCTTGGCCAGGCAGGTAGTGGTCGGGCTGGTGCACTTCAGTTATGACCATTGACAGTCCCTTTCCCTCATAGAACTTATATTTAATCTATGGAGAATAAATTAAAGAAGAGTTGCCTTACAGTGAGCACCAAACATTTCCAATCTCTACTTAAATGGGGAATAAACCAAGTAAAGAGACATAGAAGTAGCCACATCTTAACCTGATAGGGTGTGCACATCAGAATTCTCTATCCCTTATTTGAAAATCTAATGGCAAGAACCAGAAAGTGTTGGCAGCTGTCTTTAATGGTAGTGTTTTTACAAGTAAGATAAAAGTGTGTGAAAACCTGAAGACATTTTATAAAAAAAAAAATCTAATTAAAATTTAAATAGAACTTGATTGGTTCTCAGAGCACTTATGCTTTTCTTAAACATTTAATCTAAGAGACAGAAAAATACACAAAAACAATTCAAAACACAGTTTATATAAAAGCTGAAACATGTAGTAGTACTGCAAAATACTTTGTTTACTTTTTAGCTTCAATTCCAAGTGAAAAGATAAATCTCATAATTTCAGATCTTTCTTCTGGATAGGTAGGTAAGTAAGGATTATCAGATGAGGGTGTACAAAGTATCTCTGCACCTTCCCCAAACTTTTACTCTAAACTACTCCAAACTACTTTATAGTCATTTTTCTGTATCTTTTTAGGGAAGGGTTTACAGGGTGTTCAGGGTCTCACTACTAGGTCAGACTTGTAGCGATCCGCCTGTTTACAGACTCCCAAGAGATGGGATTACAGGTGCATGCCACCACGCCCAATCTTCTATAGTCATTTAAAAGGTTAAATGTCAATACTATGAAATAGTAGGCTGGGGATATAGCTCAGTGGTAATGTACCTCACTGGCAAGTGCAAGGTCCTGAGTTCAATTCCCAGTACCAAAACCAAAACAAAACAAAACAAGTTAGAGATTGTCACACCAAACAAAAAATTCAATTATGAAATAGTAGTTTGTACATTTAGAACAAGAATTTATTTTAAACATTCTTGGGAAAAAATTGCCCTCATACTGAGGATCGAGGAAGATGAAGTTTGTGGCACATTTAGTTAAAACTCCAGGTATAATAATTTACTTCTATGTCTTTTGCAGCTTCATGATAAGAATTGACAAGGTGTTTAGTGGTGGACTGGCACACATTAAATTCCTTGCTTGCTTGTGAATATTCTTTGCTGGCTGTGAATGAAACTGTGATTGAGAACAGGCCATGTTCTATGTGTGAACAGAGGTAATTAGAACCTGGGTAGACAGAAGCCTTTTCATTGTTATCTGTGCTGCCTCATTTGAACGAGTATGTCTTGTTCTCCCCACAGGATTGAATCTATTACTATAATTATTTCATTTTATGTGTTGATTTAAATCTTTTCAGAGACATAGTGGAGTCTATTTTCTTCACTGACCATAGCATTGCAAATATTTTTAGCTTCATGAAACCATTCTGGCTTCCCAAAACTCTTTGTTTCTTAGCACTTGTCTTGCTAATGTCTTTCTATCATTGTATTTGCCATTCATTGGAGTATAGAAAAATTCCTGGGCCTCAGCAATGGTATCGTCTAAAAGGAGGTGAGCTTTCTCTCAGTACCTTTCCCTACCCTGTCATTATCCTTTCTCTTTCCCTACTAAGACTTTCTAAGGAAAAAGTCATATTTTTAGTTCACATCTTTGTCATTTAATTACATCTATCCTGGGGTATTTGCATTTCTAATAGAAACTACTTTAAGACAGCATAAAATATCTACTAGTCATCATTTGAGGCAACATTATTCTTCATTCTGAAGGAATGATCTTATTTATAGTAAAAGTTTACAGAATGGGATAAAAAAGATTGTCCCTGGACTACATAGAAACCAATCAAATCATACCTCAAGCGTAATTTTCCTTTGTTAGTTTTAAGGAAAGTACACCAAATTTATCCAAAGCATTTAGAATACTTGGCAAAGTTAAGACTTCACAACACAACAAAATACACTTTGCCTTGCAGAATTTGTGGTATTATTATAAAAGAAGCGATGCTACTGGTATTATCTTCAAAAACGATAACAGTCCATAATAGCGGATGCTTTTTGAATCCTTTCATGTTGGATCAATAGATGAGAAGTTGTTTGTTTTTATCTTTAAAAAAGACAAAGCAATGCATAATTTTCCCCTTTTGTCTTACAGATTTTACTAAATGCTGTACTTTAAAAACTTAAATCTCTGTAATTAAAATCAAAACTTGTTCACTATGTCTGACATATATTATAGCAGAACAGAAAGTAGTTAAATATTGTTAGTCAAAAAAGTCTTATTTTAAAGTGCTGATACAGGAACAAAAATCCCCAATCAAAATAACATTTTAAAGTCTACTCCCTTAGGTTCAGATTATATTGATAATAAGTAATATGCTTATTGGTCATGTGTCCTAGAGCTTTTCTTGCCTGTGAATATCATTTCCGATGTTCTTTAAATCGGAAAAGGTCTAGTTGTTACAATTTTACCCAATGTATGCTCAAGTAGACATTCTATAAGGAGAAATGATTCTCCATTGTAAATATAGTGTATGAAAAATACTCACTCTGCATTTCCAGCGTACAGCACTGAGCATTCATACTGAGAATTATTTCACAAATGCCGGGGGCTCCTGGTCATTGAATGTGGGAAATAGCTCATATGTGATTTTCTCTTAAAAATTCATAATGAACTTTAGTATAATTTATGAATTGAGATCTATAGTATAGAAGCTTATTTAACTTGTTTAATTATTTCTTAAACAGTAGGCCTTGGGTTAATATCATGAAATCAGCATTCTAGCAACAGTAATGTAGGCAAGGTATTGCACAGATTTTTAGATATGAGTGGCTTAGGAAGTTAATATTTCAGGCTGGTTTTCTTACCTTATACTTTTTCTTTCTCTCATTAAATTCATAAATTGCCTTCAATGTTGGCAAATTATTTCTAGAAAAATATGATATTTTAATGAGCAGAATAGATTTATTGAGAGAAAGAAAGCTCCTGTCCAGGAGAGGGACAGGCGGGGGGCCTGAGTGGATAGTTCCCCTCTAGAAAAATATGATTGAAAGCAGATAATTCAGTCTCAGTGTGTACTGCTACCATGTGCAGAAAATAAAAGAAAAAGCTACAATATAATCAAAAGCAACCATTTCTATTAAAAGAAATAGTTGGCATTAACACATTTTAAAAATTTCAGAATAATAGTACTTGAAATGTTTATAAACATTTACATTGATAAATATGAGACACGTTAAAATAGAAACTAGAATTAGAAAAAAAAAGAAACTATAATTAGAATGAATCTATTATGCATTGTGGTCCAAGGAGAATAACTAAAAAAGTTACTGATGATTTATTAAATGTCATAATTCAATGTGGCATTGTGATTTAAAAGATTTATCAGAAAAAAACCAACACCCCAATAAAAACAGAACTAAAACCATCAACTTGGCCTTATTTAAAGTTAAAGAAATTTTGTAATTCTGATTTTCCAAAACTGAATGGAGAAAGGAACAATCACAGGGAACAATTTTGGACAAAGGGGTTCCATATTAATTCAAATGAAAAGAAAATAAAGCTTAATAGAAATAATGGGAAGGCTGAATATGGTGTCTCAGGCCTGTAAGCCCAGAACTCTGGTAGGCTGGGTTAGTGAAATGCAAGTTTGAGCACAGCTTGGGCAACTAAGTGAGGTAGCAAGATCTTGCCTCAAAGTCAACTAAATTTAAAAAGAGCTGGTGATATAGCTTAGTGCAAAAACTCTGGCTTCAGTTTCTTGTAAGAAAAAAAAAGGAGAAGAAGCAGGAGAAAAAGGGGGAGGAAGAGGAAGAAGAGGGAAAGCAGAAGGAGAAGGAGAAAAGAAAGAAGCCAAGCCTACCCAAACTTTTTCAGTTCATGCAAATAGTGACCAGTGTCCTTATTTATCAAATGCAAGCCATGCACAACAAAGGGTCCTTTCTGAATCTTGACAGTTAAAATATTAGTATTATCAAGAAGTCTAACTTATGTAATAATCTGTAAAGGCAGATAATGTGAAAACAGTTCAAGAAAGATTTTAATGTATTCATGGATCAACTGATTTTTAAAATACAGTATAGGTACCTCCAACAGCTGTGGGAATTAGATTATTTTTAAATCAGTGAGAATCTTGGCTTCCTAAGGCAGCACAGTGAAGCGCTGAAGAGAACAGACCCTGGATTTTCTCTGTCTGATTTGTTCTCACAACTTCTCCATTTATGCATGAAGTTTGAATATTAATTAAGTTCTCTAAACTTCATTTTCATTTGCAAAATTGGAAAAGCATAGAACACACCTCACTTGACCTTTGTGAGAGTTTTTAGCACTGTGCTAAGCACATGGAAGCAAATACAAATGTTACTCATTGTCATATTGGTATAAAATGCACATTTAGTGACCCTTACTTGAACTTCTGAGGTAAAAATAATTTTTCATAGACTATGAAGGATTCTGAAAGACCAGATTAAGTCTGGAGGAAACTGGCAACATCTACTGTATTTTGAGCATCTTATGCAATATCTCCAGGGATATTATTTTGAAATTATATAACTGTTTTGAAATTTGTTTTATGCTCAAATCTGTTATCAGTTGTGTTTGGTGATATTGTTTGACCATAGTTTTGTCAACTCAAGTGCTTATTACAAAAACCATTCCTGGTTTATATCTTTATATAAAATTATAATCTTTACTACTTCTTTGCAAATATTTACTTATCATTGAACTAGAAGAGTTTTCTGTGTCTCATCCTAGGAATCGAGCTCTTCCAATTTTAATTTTGTCTGATGTGATGGTCAAAGAAGAAATTTGTTTTTCCTTAGCTATTGAAGTTTTCTGAGTGTATTTACTGTAAGTAATGAACTTTAATTACTTTTGCAATTACAGCTTATTTGATTGAATTTTCCACTGACTGCACAAAACATCTGTCCTACTGGGACCATGCATGGTCTCTGATCTGGGTACAATATGCTGTTGAAATATAGTAACATCTGCACTCCATTAATTTCTAAAGCAATAGACGAGTAGAGCTTCCAGAAAGCTTTAGCCAAGTTTATACTTGGGAATTCTCTTTTTATTCTTCCATCTAAATGGACTGAGAAAGCTCATGTTTTTCCGATTTGTTTTAGTCTTTATTTAGATTTTAATTGGCAATATAAATAATGACTAGTATTTGAAATGATGCTTTATTGTATTCCAAATGCCTTAATTTTCCTTAGAGATAATAGACATAACAACTGCAAGAAGACACTTCATTTTAATTTTACAGGAAATAGTATGCTATTATTGCTGGACTAAGTGGCATGAGTATTTTTGTTGCAATGATAGCAACATTTTTATGTGGACTTCTTTGGAGAATAAATGTAAATATGTTTAACAGGTGGGAAAGAAGCTCATAGAGTTGTAAGGAGATTTTAATATTGTCTGCAAACACACCGAAAGGGTATTGTTATCACCACTGCTGCTCCTGTTTCTATAAGATGAAGGCTCAGAATGCATCTCTGATAAAGTCTAGGTCTTGTTTTCTGGGTTCTTGTGGTTTCAGAAAACCGAAGGAAGTGTGAAGCAATCCCAGCACAAGAACAGTGCCAAAGTAAAGAGGAGCAGTGTAGCCACCAGGAAATCTCACACTCAAGCAGAGTCTGGATTCACTGTGCCACTTGTCCAGATTTGTCTTCTGTTTCGCATCAGTAACAATGGCCATTTCAATTTTAAGAGCAGAAATTATTGTTCAGCCTTCTGTTTAAGAAAATCAGTGTTGCAGGAACTGCTCCTCGCTTCCTCGCTTCCCCATGGTGATCTTGTGGCTTCTTGAGAGGAGCTTGGAAATGAGGAGAGTCCCTTCCAAAGCGGGCTCCCCAGTCTCTGTCATTCCTCAGCCCGTGACACCAAGGGCTCCAGCGACAGCACTACTTTAGTCTTTATTTGAGGAGCAGGCTACTTTATCCAGATCAGGCAGGGCCAACAGTAACATACAAACTTTTAGATTGAAATTTCTGAGATTTATGCATATTGAAACACCCACATTAAACCATCCCAACAATATTCACTAAACAGTTTCATTAATCCTTTCATAATGCTAGTTATTATTCTAACTATACCTATGAAAATGAACATTGCTTAGGGAGCATTATTACAAGTCTGTGGTGCTATCTCACCTATCTACTGTATTTAGTCTTTTATTCAATATTATAAGGCATTTATTTAAAATTTTTTTGAGACAGAGTTTTGCTGTGTAGTTTGGAGTAGCCTTCAATTCACTAGTAACCCAGGCTGCCCTAGTGGTGATCATTCTGCCTTAACCTCCTAAGTGCTAGGATTTTTGTTTTTACTTTTTGCAGAACCACACAAGAGTTCATTCTACTGAGCTAGCTCCTCGGCCCCAAAATGCTGGGATTATAGGCCTGCAGCACAGTGCCCTTGGGTATAAAGCATTTATAGTTTCTCTGTCTCTGTCTCTGCTTCCCCATCTGTCTGTCTCACCATCTGTCTCTGTCTCTTTGCCTTTCTTTGTCTCATCTCTGTCTCTCTTTGCCTCTGTCTCTCTCTCTCTGTCTCTCTCTCTCTCTGTCTCTCTCTGCCTCTGTGCCTGTGTCTGTCTGTCTCTCTCTCTTTCTGTGTGTGTGTGTGTGTGTATGTGTGTGTCCTGGAAAATGGCTTATTTAACTCCCAACTTACAGCATCAGTGACAAAATACTGAAGCACTCTCTTTGTGAGGGAGAGGAGGGGCCTAGGAGTAGTCTCAGAAGTAACATGAAAGAGTGACCATGTAAAAGATCAAGGGTAAAATGGAAAGAACTGTGAGGCAGGAGTGACATGAACTGCTGCAGCTCACTTGCTGAGAAGGGTTTCTGTTGTTCAGATCAACCATTCCACCCAAAGGAAAATCATGGCTCTGTCAACATCACTTTGCGACCCTCTCAGTAAAAACTGCTTGATTCATATTGTGGCTCTTTCTTTCCTTCCTATACAGATATAAATGAAAACACACTGACGCAGAAGGGCTGAACCTCTTGAGGTAATCTGATGCACTCTCTCTACCACTTTTGCACATCTTAAATGGGTTTTAAGCATCCTAAAATATCTACTGTGTGTTGATTTCCTGTGGTGGATTTACAGTGTGTGACAGGAAATCCATTTCTTTTCCTGTAGTTGCTAAATTCATTAGCTTGACACAGAATTCAGACTCACTCTTTGCACTTGCTGCCATAGCAACCAATGTCAGGCATTTTTTTTTCTATCTTTCCTTTCCATGGAAGCAGCATAGTCAAAGGTAGAAGCAAGAACTGTATTCTATTAAAAATCTTTCAAAAGGCATCTAGCACTGCCATGCCAAGGGCTCTTCATAATGTCGTCACTGTAATTATTTTCTACATGGATTTATAATCACATTATAGACCATAGCATCTGAAGCTAGTACAGTCTGGCATTCTTTATGATTCCTTCATGAGCATGTTTTCTCTTCTTCAAATTTATTCTCAGCAATGGGAGGTATTTAGGAAAGTGAAAGCAATGGATTTTTCCTTTTTGTTCTACACGATTCTCTACAGAGCCATGATTATTATCAGAGCACAGGCAAGTCCTGGGCAGGTACAAGACATTAGTGGGCCAAATGCAGTTGCACCCTGGGAAATGTCCCTTTAACATTCTATGGAGTGTCACCTGCTTTTGGCTTGAAGAAAGGGAAGAAAATCACAAGCTGATCATGGCCGCAAGTTACCTCTTTTCATAACTGACAGAGGGAGTAAGTATGAACCAACAAAGCTAATATGTTTCAGGGTTGACTATCAGTGGGTATGGCTTAGGGCACTGGCTGAAGAGGAACAGAAAGAACACTTGATGTGCATATGCTTGTCTGAATCTCGGGAACCCTTATTTTCAAATGTCCAACATGAGTGTGCTCACACACATCTTAAATGCAGTGGTGCGGATACACACAATCTAGTTGCAGAGAGAATCTTAGCACTGAAAATGTAAGGCTTTATCATCACCAGGCTAATGACAGAAGAGCCACAATCATTAAGCATTGTGCATTCCAAGGGCTGAAACTACCAAGCCCATCTGGTTTAACTTACTTGACTATTTAGCTCTTAATTTTAAATGTAGAATACAGAAATTACTTTGACATGGGAGAGTACTCTAAGAACAGTCATTAAGTTTTATAGCTCAAAACAGATACATCACAGTGACTGAAGGTTTATGACTTTTTAAGTCACTCTTTTTTCTGTCTTCCTCATGTTCATTCCTAATGTGTCCGACAGTGGAGACACTGTCCAGTTAGTAATGAACTAAGTTTCTTTTGAATGAGAGAATTCAGGTCTATACATGAAATTTCCACCATCATATATTTGTTTTACGTTTTCATATTATTTCTTTCATTAAACATTATTTTGCTTAGTAAGTTAGGGTTGAAATCTCAGTAGTGTATTTTAATAACACATTACCACACAAAGTCCAGAGAAAGCAAATGTTATTGAAAACTATAGCATTTTAAGCATTGCACTGGTTTTGTGTTCAGCTACTCAAGGTATATAATGTTCACAGCACCATGGGAAATGTCATGGGAGTTGGAGTGTCACCTCCTTTTAGCTTGAAGAAAAGAAAGAAAATCACAAGCTGATTATGAACATTTCACTGAAATAGTATAAGAAGTTTTAACAATGTGAGTGAAATTTGTAAGACAGATATAAAAACTCAGAACAGTATCATGAGTGTAAACTCAAGATTATTAGGTTTTGAGGAGCTTCAAGCTATGCAGATACATCAGGGGCTGCACAAACGGACAAATGAGGTCATCATCAAGGGCCTCAGGCCCCTTGTTCAATTTGTAAGAATCACCCATCATATGTATTGACAGGAGAAGAGGTAAACTACTAATAACAAACCAACGGATAAGGCTGCATGGGGTATAGAACTTGATAGGGAAGGGTTCAGGGTTGAAAACAAGTGGTGGGTAAAGGAGAAGTGCTCCAATATGGGAGAAATGCAGACCAAGGAGGCATCAGAAAGAGACGGCCATGAGGCTTGGCTGACCAGGGCAGTATATGGATGACAGTGTCAATGCAGGCAACTGAATGAAGGGAAACCCAGTGTATTAGCTGTTGGAGAAATACGGATGGGTCAAGTGTCAACAGAGCTGTATTAGAGTGGTGGTCACAAAATTGTGAGGCAATAAAATATATTAGCTATTTTTAGAAAGTTGATAAAGCTGGATGATTAAATATAAGGTCTACATATGACAGTTTTGGAAGTCAGTTTTCTCTAATATGAAACATTCTCTATATTTGATAATTTCTCTTTTCTTTCTTTCTTTCTTTCTTTCTTTCTTTCTTTCTTTCTTTCTTTCTTTCTTTCTTTCTTTCTTTCCTTCTTTCTTCTTTCTTTTTTTTTTTTTTTTTGGCAGTACCAGGCATCAAACTCAGGGCCTTGGACTTGCCAGGCAGGCTTTTATACCACTGAGCTATCTCTCCAGCCTTTATATTTGATAATTTCTATGTTCTTTGAGAAGCACCAAATTTCTCATTTTTTTCTAGAAAAATAAGACTATTTCAGGGAATCTATAATGCTTGAAATATTTCAGTAACACAAAAGTATGCATTTATTATTTGTTTGTTTGTTTGTTGTTTTGCAGAACTGGGGATTGAACTCAGGCCCTTGTGCTTACCAAGGAAGCACTTACTCCACTGAGCCATCTCCCCAGTCTGCATTTATTATTGTTACTATTAAAAATTATAAAGATGTGATTTAGAAATTTTTCAGTTTTAATTTCCAGTAACGTAAATAGTGGTAGATATAATCTACTTGAATAGAATGCATTTGAGCTAACACTACTTTTGTAAAAATATAAAGGGATAGTGATTAATAATAGGGAGCCACCAGTGTTTTTCAAGGTATTGGTATATGTATCAATGAGAAAAAGTAAAGTTCTCTGATGCTGAATGAATTATTCCATAATGAAGTCTGAGTAGGGTCAGTGACAGCCCTGTGTGACCTTAGCGATGAGACCCAGTCATTTTTTATTAAATAGCATGACAAACTCAGCCTCTAGCACACAATTTTAACCATGTCTCCTTTACACCAGATGAGTTATACAACATTTAACAAAAATGCTTCCTTCTATTCTTCCTTATGCTGGAATAAGGAAGACGTTTTTCTTCCTGTGGAAAGACATATCTTATGGAAAAACATATCTAGTGTGGTAATTGTATGTATCACCAGAATTAGTATAGAAAACACCAATGGCTGTACATTTTGCCTTAATTATCTGGCAGATAAAAAATAGACAATAACTTGAGATTGGCAAATAGCTATGCTTAATTTGTAACATAAATTACGGAGACAGGGCATGTCATGCCCATATCACAACAGAAATGTGACATTTATGTTTTTTAATCCATGCAGGAAATTTCATCTGCAGCCAATTAGCTGGAAATGTTCAGGAGAAACACACATAAGAAAATGAATTAAATTCTTTCATATGCTTCTCAATAATTGTTTTAGGGTTGAATGCTTGACATATCACATTAATAGAAATTACACACAGAATGAAATATTTCTCTAACTGATTACAAACCCATAGTGCTCTGAAATAGGAGAGCTGAAAAAGAGGAAGGGTATGAAGTGGAGAGGGCAACAGACAGATCTTGTCAACACAGCACTATCACGCTGCACTTTCTTGAAAACCCAGGTCCTCTGGCCAGTTTAGATGCACTTCCGTGCAGGACTTCACGTATTTTTATTAATGCCCATCTTCCTTAGCTTCAACAATAGTTTGATTACCCAAGTGGATAAGCTATAAAATAACAGGATGGAAGTGTCAAGTCCCTGAAAGACAAAGGCTGAAAATCTGCCGCTGATTAAGGGCTTTGCAAAGACATCAGAGCTAACTGCAACATTTGGTCTGGGATTGGATCTGGATTAGAAAAATGTCATTAGTGCATCAGTTCACAAAATGTGAATAAAGTCTTTGGATTTCATAATAGTACAGTATATGTGTCACAGCACAGTATAAATGTTAATTTCATGATTTTCAATATTCCACTCTGGGCAGTTTGTAAGAAGGGGATACGTAAATTATACTTAAAAACTTTTTCTGTTTAGGGTTATTTAAAAATTGAAGTTAAAAATTTAAAAATACCATAGATGTTAAAGCTATGGACATTGCCTAAGGAAACAAAGTAGTAGACAGTTGCAGAGATCAGAGAAAACTGCTAATGAGACATTTTTAAAAGCGATCCACTAATAGCTCTCGATTAAGAATATTTCTGAGAAATACTGGGAGGTACAAGAAATGAATTTTGACTCAGTACTAAGAAAAGCTTCAGTTTTATTTCTTAAAAATGCTATTTTTTTTCACATGTGCATCTGCTTTGAACTACTACAGTGCAGAATGTAGAGGGAAGCACATGGTTAAGATTAGCCTTAGAAGCCTCTGCATTCCCACACAGTAAGACCTGCAGGGATGGAGGGACTTTCTAATAATGTGAGCTAGTAGCTGAGGGCCAAAATGCTGTGGGAAAATTGAATCGGGAATCATAAAACACCATTGGTCTGGCACCGTGTAGCTCAATGCATGCAATTTTGACCCTGTGGCTCTGCTGTTAAACCCAACTGTGGTCTACAATGGTCACTAAATTGTGTATCTCCCATTCTATTTATTTCATGAGGTCTGGGCTTCTTTGAAAAACTTAGAAATGTTTATGACATTAAGAAATGAAATTAATATAGTGAACATTTTAGTTTAATATAGTGTAAGAACTAGGCCACCAAAAATGAATAGGTTTACTGGATTATTCTTCACTTGCAGACTATAACCCTCATCTATTTTTCAAAGATTGCTCAGACTAATCATGGCTTTACCAGCCAAACCCTAGTGGGGAAAACAGGAATCACTAAGTATTATAAATTGTGGAAGGAATCTCATGAGATCATTCTATACTTAGGGGATAAGGAACAGTGAGCCCCAAAGATAAGGTGGTATTTGCAAAATTAATGACCCAGGAATTTTAAGATAGATGGTATCCAGCAGGGATACTTGAAGCATGTAAAATTCTGCTTCAGGAACAGAAAAATAAGTGAAGAAATACTCTTTTTCTCTTCCTTCCACCTTTAGTCTTTAACCAGGGTCTGCGACAGGCCAGTCTCACCCAGAAGCCATTTTGCCAGGGAATCCAGGCATGTGAATGGGCATGTCTGCTCACCAATAAGTACCAACCACCTCAATGCCCTCGACTCTGTCTAAAATAACATGTGGAAATTAAGTTCCTTGTCTGAGAATAGGCACTGTTCTCAGAGAAGCTTCCCATGCAAGTTCTACTCCTTAAATTTTTGAAAGCAAGTCTCTGAAGTGGTTATTATTAACCCCACTTAGCAGACAAGGAGACAGAATCTGGGGTAGGTTCTGATCTGTGACCACCTGATTCTAAGCACACAGATCTTCCTTTCCTCTGTATCTGTTTGACACTTAGAAGCTTTTTGCATAGAATATTGAACTAAAGAGTTTAAATTTCTGAGGGTAAAAGAGTTGGGTGTCTTTTAGAAAGAGAGTATTAAGCAGCATGACTCAAGGGCTGGAAATATTTTCTAAAAGTCACATATCTTGACAAGAACAGGAATTACAAGGTTTTTTGAGAGGTTAAATAATTACCTTGCTATTTAAGACGGATGGTATCTGACCTCTAGTTGTCTACAGCAGATCTCAGAGGAATCTTGGGGAGGTGGGATGAAGTACTCTGGTGGTGGCAATGTACCTTAAAGAGGTGCATGTCAGGCACCTCTACTTTTTCGGAAGCAAGGAGAGACTATCTTCCAAGGTTAAGGGGGAGAGAAGAGGACTGGGCGTGGAGGTCAGGATGTGCTGAGGCGAGGACAAGTGAATGTGGCTGGGAGAGAGTACAGTGACACTGATGTGAGACGAATATTGAAATTCTCATTGTGGCCCAGAATAGGCAGGAGAGTGTAGGGGGATTCCCACAGCATGGCTGCATACTTTCTCCAGTCGTGCTCATGTTTCTGGATAAAACTGAAATAATGAGTTCATCGCTTGGACCAAAATTGCAGAATAACCTGGTAGTTGAGGGACAGTAATTAGGAAGCAGGTAAACTGAGCACTTTCTTAATGTAGGCCAGAAAGAATGAAGAAGGCCTGAGAAGAGTGACGTCAAAAAATGAAAGTCATAGGAAAGAAAAGTCCTCTCCAGGTAATATTTAAGCTTGTGGGTCTGATGGCTTTTATTTAGCATTATGGCTCAAAGTGCATAAACTCAAGTTTATCTTTCCTTATGGCAGAGTTGTACTCCATTGTGGGTGAATGCCACATTTTCTTTTTCCACTCATCTGTCAAGAGGCATATGTAGGTTATGTCCCAGATTTAGCTAAAATGATTTGTGGTGCTATAAAGATGGGCACTCAAGGACCACTGTAATGTGACATCACACTTTGGGAAGATATGTAGGTGGGAATCTTCCTGTCACTGTTATTTGATATCTTGATGATGGCCAAAGGAAATGGAATGCATTATGTACCAAGTCCACCTGAGAAATGTATACATTATTTACCGCAAAAACAAAAAGAAAAAAAAAAAAAAAGGAAAGGAAGAGGATCATGGGCAGAGGGGTGAGGGATGGCAGGGAAGGGGATGAGACAAGGAATGAAGGTGTGCTGAGCATGCGCACCAAGCTCCAGCAAGGAGAATAAGTGTTCTGCACTTCACATGTGTACCAATAAATTAAAATGAAAGCAATGTGAAACAAAGTGGAAAGATAAAAGTCACTGGGATTAAATGCCGGGTTATGAATAGCAGGTTAAGCAGTGGAACTTAAATTTATATTTAATAAAATAAAAATACTGAAAAATGAGTAGGTAGAAGGTTAAGCTGATTTATAAACTTTGAAGAGCATGCAAGTGACTGCAGTCATCATCATACACGGCTCCTCTGAGCTGTGCTGTGCTTGAACACATAAAATGCAAACCAGATTTTCATGATTTCAAATCTCAAAAGAATGCAAAACATATTAATCTTTTAAAGTTTATTCCATATTGAAATAATAGCTGGGTATATTTGGATAAATAAAATGTCTTACTAAAATTAATTTTGCCTCGTACTTTTGTAGCATGGGTACTAGAAAAGTTAAAATTACACATATGGATTGCATTTTATTTCTTTTGGATGGGCTGTTTTAGCAGTTGTTCAGTTATAGATTCAAAAGAACCTTGCAAGATGTGTTAAAGAGCTTTGCAAAATGTCTTAAACAGGTCATTAAACAGACACATAGGCATTAGGCAAATGTTTTGAAATAATTAGAAAATGTTTTAGTATCAGACTAAAGGTAAACACTATTTTAAATATGTTAGTAATAGATATCATTGAGAATGGTTTTCTTAGTTTTACATTAAGGTTTTGGAAACTCAGTTGTAGACATTGTAAATTGCAGATAAGGAAACATACTGCATCTTTTTTTATTCTTTGTCTTTATTTATATTAAATTAATTGTCTATAATTATCAATTGATAACATGAAAATATTCTGTGACTGTCAAATAGTGCTGACTATGCAGGCTGATTGCATGACCAAATCTTGAAGAAATTTTTCATTGAAACTATTTCCAGTACTATGGATGTCATGTTCAAAGATGAATTTCTATCTCATCATTAGCTCCATTTATCTATGTGAATTATATGAATGTGGCTTAAAAATAAAACTCTTGTGTACATTATCAAAAATTTTATAACAGGTTCAAGATCCCATAATGGGGCCATGATAATTTCCCTAAGAAAAATGATGAGCAAACTGTGTGTGAACGAAGCGGACACTTAGCTTGTACCATAGACAAAGATGAACTCAGACTTCATTGAAAACTGAGACATAAGCCCTGAAAATACAAAACTTCCAAAAAGAAAATTTAGAGAAAAAACTTTATAACATTGGATCTGATGATAATTTTTGGACATGACACCAAAGCCAGGCAAGAAAAGCAAGAGCAGGCAGATGAGACTACATTAAAAAATGTCTCCAACTCAACAAAGAAACAACAACAAAAAATAGGGTAGCGATTTGAATAGCCATTTCACCAAAAACTAAAATATACACACTTGCACCAAATATGTGAAAAGATGCTTGACGGTACTAAATATGAGGGAAATATGAGACAGTTCCCTGGTGAAATATCACCTCCCATCCATCAGAGTGGCTGTTACAAAAAATGTGATATTGAAAGTATGGAGAAATTGAAATTGTTATATACTGTTGGTGGGAATACAGAGAGGTGCAGCTGCTGTGGACAATGATATGGTCATTGTTCAAAGAACTAAAAATTTAACTGTCAGTGTATCCAGAAACTTCTCATAGGTATGTGCACTGAAAAACTGAAAACAGGTGTCAAAGAGATTCTTGTACACCTGTATTCACTGCAGGATTATTGATAATAACAAACCTAGAAGCAATTAAATTACAAAGAACCAATAAAGAAAACATGGTATAACATACAGTGGAATACTATTTTACCTTAAAAAGAGGTCTTGTTACATGGTACAACATATATGTACATGGTACTAAGACAGTCAAAAAGAAAGACCAATACTGTATGATTTCACTTTCATGAATTTTACGAAGAAATCTCATAGAGGGGCCAGGGAGATGGCTCAGTGGAATAAGTGTTTCCCTGGAAAGCACAAGGCCCTGAGTTCAATCCCCACTTTTGTCAAAAAAAAAAAAAAAAAAAAAAAAAAAAAAAAAAAAAAAAAAAAAAAAAAAAAAAAAAAAAAAAAAAAAAAAAAAAAAAAAAAAAAAGAAATAGTCTCATAGCAAAAGAAAATAGAGTAATGGGTACCAGGGGCTCAGGGGAGGAGGGCATTTTCTATGGGCAAAGCATTTGAGTTTTGCAAAATGAAAATGTTATAAAGTCCATTGTACAACAATATAAGCATACTAAACAAACTGAAAATATAAATATTTGGGTCATGAAGTTCATACATTTATTTTTGACCTTTTATTGATGGTGAATTTTATGTTATGTTTTTATGACCTCAATTGAAAAGGAAAACCTTACAAACATAGCATCATTTTCCAGAGAATAAAAAAATCATGAAGGGTTTGGTAATTAAGAAATTTCACCACCTGACCTACCAATATAATAACCATCTTTATATGAAATCTTCATAAATTTACAAAAATGATTTCCAATATTAAAACATTTGAATTCTTTTGCTTGAGTGGTTAATGCAAGATAAGCACAATAGAATATTTGAAAAAGTCTCTTGGAATAGTTACTATAGTATTAGTATCTTTGAACATTGTTCATGTAACATTTTACTTTTTTATCTCAAAACTAATCATATCTTTCTTTTTCCTTCCCTTCTTCTCTTTCCTCTCTCTTCCTTCTTCTTTTCTGCCTTTTCCCCTCCTTCCCTCCCTCCCTTTCTCTCTTCTTTTCTTCCCCCATCCTTCCCTTCCTTTCTTCCTTCCATGACACTGGGTTCAGATTCAGGTTTTCTCACATCCTGAGCGTGCCATGTGCCATTGAGCTACATTCCTACCTAGATGTATCTTTTCTTTCAGCGTCCAGTGAATTTTTATGGCTACTCCCCTACCTATGAATTTTCATGGTTACTTGCCTACCTATGTCTCCTTAAAATATTAAAAATCATGCACAGCTACTTATTTATGTTTAAAGAGTATCATGCTTTTCAGTACTGAATCTGTATCAAGAAATGTGCATTAGCAACAGTTCTCCGTGCATGAAAATATGTGGACTGGTAACAAGGTCCAATTAGTCCTATATATGTACCAATATATTCTATTGCTATACGTTTTTTTTCTTTTCAGAACCGGAGATTGAACTCAGGCCCTTGAGCTTGCCAGGCAAGTGTTTATTCTACTGAGCCATCTCCTCAGCCCTGCTGTACATATATTTGAAAATTTGTCAATGTTTATCTAAGTTAATGTTATAAATCAGGATCCAGCTTGGAAAGTAGTTATGATATGCCCAAACCACACCTCTGGAAATTTTCAATGGTGAACAGTCACCTGACATTTTTTTTCTTGAACATGTCTTGCACATACAAGGATCTAATTCACATTATACATGTAATTGAAACTATAGATCTGTAAGATAATATATATATTAGCATAAAGATATAAGAACAATTACTATTATAAACTATACACAATTGATACTTTATAAAAAACACTTGTAGGGCTGGTAAGGTAGCTTATCTGCCTGAGTGTCTACTTAGACCTGCACAGGGACCAGAGTTCAATATCTGCTCCCTCATACCACATCAGCCCTGCTCCTGGGGGCAGCACTAAGCTGGCGACTGTGTCGGGGTGATGGCACGTGCCTGTAATCCCAGTGCTGGGGAGGCCGTAAACAGCAGGATCACAAGTCTGAGCTGTGTAGTGGTACCCTGTACCAAAGACATAACTGAAAAACCAAAGCAAACAAAAATACTTGTATGTATTTTTGTGCTCAACTAATTTTATTTTCTTTCCAACACACACACACACACACACACACACACACACACACACACACACACACACTTTAAATTATCTTTGGTGATTGTTTTATAAACCTCTCAAAACTAGGACATCTTAGGCCTGCTTGTGCCAAGAAGGCTAGAGTTCAGAAGGCTGCTCCAGTTGCTTTGCTTTCTTCTGTACTTTTGACAAGGAAAATCATTAACTCTACTCTGAAGAAAGTCATTTGGTTTTCATTCTGGAAAAAAATCTCAATTGATTTAGCAGGCAGTTTCCTGTGCTTTTATTTGAAAACGATGTAAAAGCTTTTATGGATTTATATCATTATTTAACATATTTTCAATAGAAAATGCACTGAGAAAAATCGATCAGTGGTTCAATAAAATTTAGCTTGCAGATACATGTGGCCTATTCTTAGCCCATCCTCCTCTATTTATATAAGTGATTAGACTTGCAGATTCACTTGCCTGCATGAACAGGGTCACATCAGAGGTTATACTGGAAAAAGCTTAATCATTCGTGGCTACTGGGGTTAGTAATCTGTTCATTATTTTATCTCCTTTTGTGTTTAAATAAATGTCTTTTGAGTAATTGGTCATTTTTTTTCTGACTTTGCCATCTGCAGAATGATAATGACTGTAAACAAAATGGGTAAGTGCTGAAATAATATATTAACTGGCAGGGCTCAGTGTAAATGCTAAAGCATATTAACTGTTTTAGTTGCTGTTGCAAACAGTAATAGTGTGATGATTCTCAAGAAAATGATGGATTTCCTGACATGGCTCATTCTTCACTTAAGTCTTTTTGGAGGCCCTCTCTGGTACCATATTTATTCCCTGCTTTCTGCCTCTTCCCTAATCTTCATCTCTATTTAAATCATTACCTCTTTCCATCACATTGTCAGGTTCTGCAAATATCACACGAAACTAAATTTGTCTGTCAATCTGCTATCTGTCTGTCATTCTCTTGTTAAGTCTACCTCTTTATTTACTATTTGTTTATAGATGTTCTCTTCCATGGGAAAAGATTATTGAGGTAGAGGTTAGTGATCTGCTGAGATGTAGGCTCAAAGTAGGCCCTGGCACCTAAAGATGTTAACCCTGGAGGTGAGCAAAGCAAGGAGGTGCATTCAGTGCATGTGCATGAGCATGGAGACTGAGATAAGATAGAAATGGTAGCACAGAGCTTCACTTAGCCACATAGCAAGGTAGCATGAAGCTCAAGAGATCCTGACTCAGGAGTTCAAATTCTTATGCCATTTCAGCAGCAGTTCAATTGCTTAATTTATTTGGAACCTACTTTCTTGAGGGGTTACAAGGATAAAACAATGAATTCATGGAATGCAGCTTGGAGTCCTCAGAATGACAATTATAGAATAGAGTGTCCTGAGTCAATACTTGCCATGCTCTTTTCTGTTCAGAATAAATAGGCACCCTGTCTTCCAAGAGGTATAAAGTACGATGGCCTAAAAATATTCATGGGATGTCTGAACTATTGATTCTTGAAATACCAGAGAAAGAGAAACAATCTCCAGAAACCAAGAAAGAGAACATTTGGATGCAATGGGAAGATTATTTCATGTAGACATTAAGCATGTAATGAAATCTTTTGGCAAATGAATGGAGGTTCAGTTGGACTGAACTGACATCGAGTATTTAAAAGGAATAAATGGAGGGAGAATGAGTAGAAGAAGGGGTTGAAATGCATTTGGCTAAATATTTACCAGTTAGGAAAGGCTTATTCTTAATGGAGGCCAAATCATTGAATTGAAAAATAGTATTCATACAGTAGAAATATAGGAGGAGAGTGCCAGGATTTTAATAAAATCTAGGAATACAAGCATTTAAATATTTTCACTTGTACAGAATTTTTGATTGCTACAACCATCAAGTAATAGGTCCTGTGTAGTAGTTAAGCCCACATTATAACATAATTTTATTCAGTGTTCACTTTCACTATGACCTGACCTCGCATGGAAAGATTTTGCTTCAGTAGCTGCATGTACCTTTTTAGAGCACTGAGAGAGTTAGCTTCCATTTTCCACCTCTTCTTAATGCCTGGATAGTCCTAATCTTTATGTTGAGCCAGTTGAATGAGATTAAAATAATAATGCTACCTTTAATCTGATAAATAATGTGTATTTAGTCTAGTTCATTAGGATGGGTATGTGACATATGAAATGTCAGAATTCTAGATCAGAGTTTCACATTCAAAAATATGAGAAACTACATCTCTCTGCCTTTGAAATAAAGAGAAGGAAATAATGCTTTTCTTTTTTTTTTTCATATAAACTTGATTCCTAGGACTAAAAAGAAAGAAGAAAAAAAAACTATGAAAAGTTCTATTCTAGTTACTGCATTTCATTTTATTTTGAAGGTAGAAAACAACACATGCAACAAGCAGAATTTAGCATCATTTTACATCTAAAATGGAAACTGTGAGATATACATATCTTTTCCAATAAAAAGGCCTTTTAATATCAGTAGCAGTACTTAGAAAGAGGCCCTCAGATCTCTAGGAATATACACTCTGATATGGTTCGTACTGCAGCTTTGCACACAACACTTATTTAGCATCAACTGGCTTTGCAGGGGCTGCAAGACCCTTCCCCTTCCATTTCCACTTTTCCTGCTTCCTGCTCTCTCCTCCTTTGGGAAGAAATATGCTTGTTTCGTTTGCTCAACCACAGTGTTGCCATGGAAACTCATCTCCTCCCCCTCCCCAGTTACCAAGTACAGCTTCTGGAATCAGTGCCAAGACCTCTTCTGTACAACCTCAATATTCTTTCAATGTTTAGACAAATCTGTTGGAAAATGCTGTTTACATTTCTTTCCACAGGGTTATAGCTGCACTTTTGGTGTAACCGATTTCCCATGAGTCTCACATGTCCTGCAGGAGATTTCCTTATCTCATTCTTCATCTTAGCTCTAAAGAATACTGTATTCTTTAAATTGATTTTGGTAGGGATAAACAATAACTCAGTGACATTGAGATTCCGCTCTTGCGGTCATTTCATCAAGTCTCAAATCTAATATAGTACTTTGTACACTTGATCTCTGTACTTGTTTAGAAAGATTGTAGTATTAACACAATTTCTTATATCTGGCAATCTGAACAACTAATTGGAAGACAATGGTATGCCATATAACAATGATTGCTGAATTCCCATCATCTTGTTTAGTGAAATTCTGTATTGTTTCTGATTTTTCTTTGTTAGCTTTTATTCACTTTAAAAAATAAAAAATAAGCAAATAAGAAAAATGAAAACCTTAAAAAGACTGAACAGCAGAGACACATGTTTAAAAACCAGATGATTTGAGTGAAAACTCCCGTTTTTATTTGGTATATGTTTTCATACCTAATGACATTCGTCCTGAGGAGTTAGTACATATATATGACTCATCTTTAGTCACTTTACAAAATTCTCACTTCCGTTTCATCTGTTCTACTTCCCATTTGCTTTCTTTGGGTATGTACTGCTTCCAGG
>PVKA01024512.1:22181-34330 GCA_004027165.1 Ctenomys sociabilis | reverse complement strand
AAAGGTATTGTTTCTATAGTTTCCCTTTCAATGTGTTTGTTATCTGTATAGAGGAATGCTATTGACTTCTGCGTATTGATTTTGTATCCTGCTATGCTACTGAATTTCCCTATCAGTTCTAGTAGTTTCTTGGTGGAATTTTTGGGGTCTTCCAAGTAAAGTATCATGTCGTCTGCAAATAGTGATAATTTAACTTCTTTCCTATTCTTATTCCCTTTATTTCTCCCTCTTTTCTAATGGCTGTTGCTAAAGATTCCAAGACTATATTGAATAGGAGGGGTGGTAGAGGACATCCTTGTCTTGTACCTGATTTAAGAGTAAAAGATTTCAGTTTTTCCCCATTTAGGATTATATGAGCTTTTGGGTTGTCATAGATGGCTTTTATCAAGCTAAGATAGAGTCCATCTATGCCAATTTTCTGTAGGACCTTGAACATGAATGAGTGTTGGACTTTGTCAAAGGCTTTCTCTGCATCAATTGAGATGATCATGTGGTTTTTAGATTTCAGTGTATTAATATAGTGTATTACATTTATAGATTTTTGAATATTGAACCATCCTTGCATCCCTGGGATGAATCCTACCTGGTCATGGTGCATGATCTTCTTGATGATTTGCTGTATTCTATTTGCCAGGATTTTGTTGAGTATTTTTGCATCTATGTTCATGAGGGAGATTGGCCTGTAGTTCTCCTTTTTGGTTGCGTCTTTACCTGGTTTTGGACTGAGTATTATACTTGCCTCTGTTTCTAGAATTCATTCTTTATTTCAGATACTATGTATTCAAATATTTCTTTTTTAATTTGGGGAATTACTTCTCATTTTATTTCCTCTATAGCTTTCTGCTGTTGTTCCTTTGCTGCTGTACCTGTTAGTTCATTCGTTGCAGCTGAGCTAGTGTCCTCTGCCCTTCCTGATGGACTCGAGGTCTGGGATTGCATTTTTCCCCTTCTCTTTGTCATTTTGTATAGCACTGATCTTTGACCTTTGGTGTAGATCTTTGGTGCAGCTATAACCTTAGCTTGTTATGAGATTCGGGTGCCAGTCTATTAAGTTTGAGATTTTCCAGTTATGCCTATCCTGGGTCTAGCTGTTGTGTTCAGTTCCTTTTTTGCTGCAGCTCCTTTGGTTCCCCTATATTGGTTCCTGGGGTCAGCCCTCCTGTGTCAGGCAGGTCGTTCCCCAGGTGGGTGGGCCTGGGCTTTGGTGGGTCTTCCAGGCTCACAAAAGGATAGTGGATGATCTTATTCACTGAGTAGGCTGTACTGAGCCGGCCAGCTTGTGCTGGGTCCAGGTCTACAGGCCGTAACCCGAGAAGGCTAGGAAAGGTCCCTCTGGTGCAGTGGGCCTGGAGCCCTCACTCACAGGCCAGGCTGTGCTGGGTTTTGACCGTGGACTGCTGAGATATGTCCCTCTGGCGTGGCAGGCTTGGAGTTCTAACTCCAGGCCGACCTGCACTGGGTCTGGGGCTGTGGGGTGGGACCGGTCATCACCTGGAAATGTTTCTCTGGCACAGTGTGCCTGGAGCTGTCACCAGGCCACAGGGGGTGGTGGGCAGGTAATCCCTGGGAAATATATCTCAGGCACGACGGGCTTGGAGTTCTATACTCACTGACCTTTGATGCCCAGAGAATTGGGGAAATTCCCACTGAATCAGTGGGCTTTAGGTCAGGGGATCCGGGGAGGTGTTGGTGAGTGGGTCCTGAGGTTTGACGCCAGTCACTGGCTTGGAGGGGTTAGGGACAGGGATCCGCGTAGCGCGCATGGGAAGAAGCCAAAGGCTCTCCCTCAGACTCACCACACTCTCACTGATCTGGGAAGCCTGGTGAGTCCTGTAAATTCGCTCTCGCTGGGAGAGCTTGGCCCGGGATCCAGGAGGCTGCTGGAGTCAGCCACTGTCTCAGGCTGGTCTCTGGCTGGGCGGGCGTGGGTGGGATCCAGTAGACTGCTGGTATTGGTCTTGTTGTCTCAGGAGGTCTCTGGGGCTGGGCGGGTGAGGGCACGGGCGGGATGGAGGAGGATGGTGGAATCGGTCGCGCTGTCTCTGGCCGGTCTCTGGGGCTGGGTGGGCACGGGCAGGATGGAGCACTACTGATATTTGAGTGTTGACTTTGTATCCAGCTATGCTACTGGTTATTAAATAAAGAAGTCCTTTGGTAGAGATTTTGGGGTCTTCTACATAGAGTCACCTCTCTAATAACAATGATAATTTCACTTCTTCCTTCCCTATATTTATTCCTTCTTTCTATGGTAACATTTCCAGAGCCATACTAAATTAGAATGGTGATAGTGAACATCTTTGCCTTGTATCCGATTTTAGAGTTAAAGCTTTCAGGTTTTGTCCTCTAGGTATGATAGTGGCTGTTGGCTTGTCATAAACAGATTTTGTCAGATTGAGGTAAAGACCATCTATTCCAATTTTCTACATATATTTTTAACCAATTAATTAATTATTTGGTATAGGGTATCCCTTTATGCAGCTTGTACTCATAATGATCCTCCTATCTTATCCTCCTCAAGACTGCAATTACTGGTATGCACCACCACACCTGGTTTTGGTGGCCAGCACAGTGTACCTGGGGTTCTGGGGCCAGCACAGCTTGTGGCACTACAGATCGAACCCAGGTCCTTGCACTTTTCTAGGCAGGCACTTAGACCACTGAGCTGTCTCCCCAGCCCCTGTATGGTTTTTATCATGCCTGAGTGTTGAACTTTGTCAAAAGGTTTTTCTGTATCTGTTCAGCTTATCATGTGATTTTTGTCTTTGCTTCTATTGATATGGTATATTATATTTATTGATTTGCATGATATGAGCCATCCCTGCATTCCTGGCATTGATCCTGTTAAGTCATGGTGTATTATCTTCTTGATGATTTGCTGCATTCTCTTTGTCAGTATCTTATTGAGAATATATGTTCATTAGGTAGACTGGCCTGGAGTTCTCTTTCTTGGTTGAGTCTTTCTCTTGTTTCAGTATCAGTATAATACTTACTTTCAGGAATGAATTACAGCATATTGCTTTACTTTCCCTTTCAACTTCATTAAAGAATTTGAGGTGTATTCTCATTAAATCTTCTCTAAATTTCTTGTAGAATTCAGCAGTGAATCCATCACGACCTGGGATTTTCTTTATTGGTAAGTTTTAAATTATATATTCTATTCAATTAACTAATACTTGGTTAGTCACAATTTTCATCTTCTTGCGCCAGATTTGGTGATTCATACCTATCTAGGAATCTATCCATTTCTTTTGTGTGTTCCATATTATGACAGTAAAAACTTTTTGAAGTAAGCATCGATGATCTTCTGAATTTTTACAGAATCTGTACTGATTTCATCCTTTTCAATGTTTATAAAATGAATTTAACTTTGTTCTTTCCTTATTTTGATGAGATTGGCTAATGTTTATTAATTTTATTTATTCTTTCAAAGAGTCAACTCCTTGATCCATTCATTTTTGTATTATTTTCTTAGTCTCCATTGTGTTAACGTCTGCTCTGATCTTTATGATTTCCTATCTTGTGTGGACTTTGGGGTTGTCTTGCTCTTATTTTCTAGATTGTTGATACACAATATCATGTTGTTTCAATGTGCTTATTCTGTTTTCCTCATCTGAGAATTTATTAATGTGAATTTCCCGCTTACAACTGCTTTCATTGCACCCTAAATGTTTTACTACATTGTATCTGTATTCTTCTTTAATTGTAGATATTGTTTAATTTCTTCCTTGATTTCACCTGTGCCACACTACCTGTTCAGAAGGGTGCTGTTTAATTTCCATGTGTTTATGGAGTTTTTGTGGTTTATTTTGCTATTAATATGCAACTTCAACGTACTATGGTCAGATAATATGCATTCATGATACAATTTCAATTTCTTTGCATTTTCTTAAACCTGTTTTGTGGGCTAGCATATGGTCTATTTTAAAGAATGTATCATGTGCACCTGAGGAGAATGTGTATCCCAATGATGTTAGATGGAACACTCTGAAAACATGTAATTATAGTGAGATATATATATATATATATATATATATATATATATATATATATATATATATGTGTGTGTGTGTGTGTGTGTGTGTGTGTGTGTGTGTGTGTGTGTGTGTGTGTATATATATAGATAGATAGATATTCAGCTACCTTCTATTAGTTCAGTGAGAAATGTTTACACTAATATGATCATGTCTTCATCTTGCCCTCTGAATTACTATGAGGACAATATATACTTATTAACTATTAACATATTAATAATTAATGTATTAATTATTGGAACTGACCTACTAACCTGCTTTGAAACTGTTTCATTACAATTTTTGTCATTAAAATGGATCTAAAAAATTTTTAAATCTACTAAGTTCATTTGTTCACAGGTTTGGTTCAGTTCTGATATTTCTTTGCTGATTTTTTTTTTGTTGTTGTTGTTTATTTGATCTATCTCCTTGTGGCAATGGAGCACTAAGATCTACTACAATTGTGTCATTTCTTATGTGATTTTTTTTATGTCTATTAATAAATATCTTATAATGGGATGCTCCCAAATTTTGTGCATACATACTTATGATTGCTCCCTCTTTCTTTTGAAGTTTTCCCCTAATTAGTAAGTAGTGACTTCATTTATCTCTTTTGATAATGCTTGCTTTGAAGTTGTCTGCAAATAGAACACCTACACCTTCCCTTTTCTAGGTTTCTGTTTCATGAAAGATTATTTGCCATCCTTTAACTTTTAGTCCATGAATTTTGTTTCTTGATCCACTCTGTCAATCTGTTTCTTTTTATTGGTAAATTGAGGCCACTTACATTGACGGTTATAACTGATATGTATTGACTTATCTTTGTCATGATATTTTCCCACTGTTGGTTCCCTGCTTTTCCCTTCTGTTTAATTCCATGCCCCAGCTGGTGTTTGCTTTCTGTTGTTGGTCTTGGAATTGCAGTCATTTTTATCTCTTTTGAGAACATCTGTCAGTACTCTATAGCATTGATTTGGTAGTGATAAATTTCTTCAGTTGTTCTTTGTCATAGAAATATCTCATTTCTCTGCCAATTTTGGAAGATATTGTTGCAGGGCACATCAGACTGGATTGAACATTGTTTCAGGACTTAAAATACTTCAAGATCTTCTTGACTTGAGAGTTTGTGTTAAGAAATCTGCTGTGATTCTTCCAGTATTTCTTTAATAAGTGATCTGTGTCTTTTCTCTAACAATCTTTGATATCCTGTTTTTGTGCTAAAGTCCGGGAATTTGTACTACTATATGTCCTTGTGTAGTTTTATTTTGTTTGTGGCTTCTTAGAGTTACATATGCTTCATTTATTTGTATGTCAAAATTATTTACCCATCCTTGGGAAGTTTTCTGACATTACTTTTGTGAAGAGTTTTATATAGCATTTGTGCTGTCTCCAGCTTTCTTATAGACCCTAATAAATCGTATTATTCCTCTTTGCTTCATCTTTTAGCTGTTGGATTGATCTTTCATAGTTTCTTGGTGCTTTTAAGATATTATCATCACTAGCAGCAATTCTGTCTTCAAGATGTAATATTTTATCTTCTCCTTCACTTAATGTTACATACACTCTCAGTGTAGCTTTTATTCTCTTAGATTTCTGTTTTTATCTGTTTCATGGATTGCATTTATTCCCTATGCAGAGAATGTTTTGTTTCCATCATTTTTCTGAGCTCATCTATTTTTTCAATCTATGTCTTCTCTAATGTCATTGATTTTATGCATCATTTCTTTTTGTACCTGAGAGATTATTTTCTCCACACTCTTTTTCCTCTTCTTCACTTCTGTTGCTATCATCTCAGAAAGTTTCAGTGTTTGACATCTAATTTCATCTATCTCATTGTGTTCTGGTCTTGTCCTGAGCGGGCTGCAGATCTGGCATGGCAATGAGCTTCTGTGTCTTGTCATTTTTCTATTTTCTCTTTTTTATTTAATTTGTTTTGTATGATGATGCTTGCCAATTTCTTATGATAGATAGCTTTATCACTAGAATTGAAGTTTCCCCGGGATATATCTGTTCTTCAGGTATGTCCTTTAGATGTAGGTGGTTCTTTATAGTTACTACAAGAACCTATCTCCCAATTTGGACAAGATGCTAAGTTACTATTTGGCTCAGCACCCAAATCCTTGGTACTGGGCTGTGATGATTATAACATTATACAATCAGTGTTACCATACAGTGGAGAAAAATTGATTGCACTGTACATGGCATGTGGAGCTAAAGTAGGACAATTAGAAATAGCAGTAGTTTCAAGTATAGCTTAACTAATGAAAAACTGTGGTAACCATTAACCTGCTACCTCTAACCACAGGAGTTATGTAATCAAATAAAACATATACCACATACTTGTATGCAGTGATTTCCCCTTTAGTGGAGTGATTTTACCCTTCTGTGGGAAGAATGAGGGCTAATATGGAGGAAACAAGATAAAATGATGAATGAGGTCAAATATGATAGTCAAGGCTGGAGGTCAAAGAATTATCTGCTCTCCTTAGTTTTGGGAAACTGGAGGACACAAGAGGGAAAGAATAAAACAGGATGTGAAGGAATACTCAGAAAGGGAAGAGAAGACAATGCTTAGTCACTTGAAAATTTAAATTCAATAAGTAGTTGAGGAAAGATAGAAATATAATCAACAGAAGAAAATGAAAAAAGATAAGAAATCTAAACTTTATAAAAGGAAGGAAGAGAATGAGGATGAAATAGAAAACAAAGTGGAAAAAAAGGAGACAAAAGAAATACAGGAGAAGGTTAAAAAAGAAGTAAAAACAAAAATGACAACAAAATACAAACCAAAACAAGATGACATCCAACCAGGCAAGACAGGAATAACCAATCCTACAATCAAGGAAGAATAAAAGTAGCAAAATACCTCTGATGCTTTCAGTGTCCATGTCGGATCCCAAAAATGTACTGTGTGCTCCAGCCAAGATTGCCGTGAGAATTGTGCAGGGTATGAAGCTCATCTTGACTTTTGGATGCAGGGGCTGGGACAGATCTTAAGGTGTGCATCTAGTTTATTTGTTATAGACTTGCATTCTGCATACTAGGAAGAAAATGGAGCTGCAGGTTGAATCAAACAAAACTAATGTTCACCAAACTTTGTGTAAGTCATTTGGGTAAACAGTAGATCTGTTTTTGGATTTATGTGGTAAATCTAACAGGATTTAGAGGGCAGATCCACTTCTGCACAGAACTCAGAACAGCTGTGATTCACTCAAGACCCCAGAATAGTCCCACAGAGTAGTGTCCGGAGCAGCCTCCCACGCATCTTCATGGGGTCATCTCCATGGTAACAGTCCACAGGAAGCACTGCAAGGCAGCAGTCACTCACCAAAACCAAGACTGTCAATTGCTTCCAGACTAGGAAAGAAGAAATACCAAGAAACTTCTAGTAGCTTGTCCCAGCACACATGCGAAATAAACCAGGGGTGTATAGCAGTAAAGTCAGTGAGCAGAGAAGCCTTTGTTGATAAAAGTCATACATGATTAGCAAGTAGAACTAAGAAACATGGGTTGTATCCCCAAGACAGAATTCCTTCTCAAAGGAATCCTTTCTCTAGACACTTGCTTATTTTATACCCGCAACATAAGCTTTTATTTCTCAGTTCAACAAACACACTTGTCTTCAGTACATAAAAAAATGGTGATGTCATTCTGTACGTAATGATTACGTGTTATCTTGAAGATTATAAATGGCCTTGAATCCCTATTAAATAGATTAAGTTCATTTTGATTTTATGGATCCAATCCTAACTCCATTTCCTCTGACAGGAACTTAAAGCTCCTGACTCAGAGTCTGAGGCCCTAAAAAAATGTCTGAGTGAGCCTCTCCCTTCTGCCGCATTGCCAAACCAGGAAGAAAGAGCACACAGGAATGCGTCTAAGTTAAATCCCTTGTCAATTTCTCTTTTCAAGAAAACTACTCCATGTTTCTACCCCTACAAATAAAGAGACAGGAGGGCTAATGTTCTGTCAGTCACTTGAGTCATTTGTGAGTGAAGCAGCTGCACAATGGCAAGGTAGGAGGACGTCAAATACCCATCAGGAGCTGAACAATGGCCCAATGACTGGAGGCCCAGATCTCCTTGTCTCATCACAGACGAGTACAATTGGACTCTAAGAGATAAGGGGCAGAGCATCGCTCTTCTATACCTTTTCAGGCTGGTGCGGTCCTGATGGTGTGCTGCTGCTGCTGCTGCTGCTGCTAATTAAACACTCTGCTACTCTTCGAAGGTTGTTTTAAACGAATGCCTGTCATCCTTTCACCTCTCAGAAATTGGTACTATTGTTATTATTATGTATTTCCATTTTGCTTATGAGAAAAGCAAGATATGGTGAGATTTTTGAAACCTTGTCAGGCCGCTGTAATAAATTGTATCACCAGATTACAGACCCAGAAATCCAAAGCTAAAGTGAACAATGTGCCAACATCTACAGCAATTGTCTAATCTGCTGCACTGATATTGTCGACTTTTTTCAGAATTTTAAAGTTGCTTCGATTGACTGAATTATACCCATTTCTTTTGAGTAACTTCGTCATAAGGAGTAATGTCGAGATCTAAAAGGCCAAATATAAAGATACATGCATTTTAAAATTTTTATTTCTTAATAACAAGCTCAGTTAAATAAAGGGTGAATTTCAACCACCTCCATTTTATATTATACCATTTAGTATTTAGTAGAATGAGGTTCATGTTATGAGAAACCCATTTGCTAGAACAAGAAAAAATTGATACAGACTTAAATGAGATGCATTAATTCAAGTCTGTTTAAATTCCTTTATTGAGAATTAAATCTCATTAAAACAAGGCACCATTTTTCACTTTCCTTCTTGCTTCCCATAAGCAGTCGGAGACCTCTCAGGAAAGGACCCCTTTTGGAGCAGTCACCTGGTCACGGGCCCTGCACCCTTCTAGCAGCCATACCCTGACCCTCCTGAAGTCTACCTTTTCCACCCCCTACTCCTTTCATATCTTCTGCCTCAGTTACTTTTCTCATTGCTGAGACAAAATACCTGACACCCAAAGTTAAAGGGGAAAAACATTATTCAATTTATAGTTTATAGAGTTTTCAGTCCATTATTAACTGGTAAGGGAAAGCAGGGAGTGTTACAAGCATTGCAAAGGAGAAATGGTTCATGGCAGGCAGACAATAGCAAAACAACAAAGGACAATCACAATTCTACCTTTCCCTTATACCTTATTCAGGGTACATGAGGTAGGTGGCACTCAACCCCTAATTCTATTGCTCTTGAGCCTAGCACTACACTATGAGTCAATCCCAATATCACACACTCTAGATCCAGCCACTCTAGATCCAATCACATACTCTAGATCCAACCACTCTAGATCCAATCACACACTCTAGATCCAACCACTCTAAATCCAATCACACACTCTAGATCCAATCCAAAAACTTGGGGTTTTTTTCTGAAAAAAAAAAAGAAAAAACCAATTATACCATGTGAGGCTTTGTGGGGATGTGTGGAAACAAGCCATAACAGCTTCCTTTCCAGCCCAATCTTTACAGTTCATTTGCTTTGTCAGTGAGCAGAATTCTAATTAAGGTTCCTATTTTTCTCAATACATCTTACTCATAACAATGATTGTCATTGATTTTATGTAAAATGACTTCAAGGTATCCAGGAAAACAAAGAAAATTGTACAGGCCACTTTACTCAGAAAATGTAGTAGTAGCATGGGAATGGCACAAAAGCACAACTAGCTGCTCTTAGCAGGCAAAAGCCGTGTCTTTTATGGCTGTTCCCAGTAACTGTCAGTTGATGTTTCTACTACGTACCAGTCTTAAATTCTCATAAACTCTGGTAGAGTTGTTGGATTAGAATGTGACAACTAAAAGCAATAAACTGATAAGCTTCTTCATGTAGCCAAATTTGACTCATTGCTATACTGTGCTCCTTGCAAAACAAGACCACATTAGGAAATAATCAGCTATAAACTAGAGATGAAATATGCCAGCGTCATCAGCCTATCCCTGCCTCACCTGCCTTACAGAGCATCCAGGGATCCAGAAGCCAGTGGCTGCCAGATGAGGCAGGGGTAGGCCAGCGGGGCTGGCAGTTTTCAGCTCTAGACTTTAAGGATGATTATTTTCTAACTAGATGTTATTTAGGAGAAAGAAGGAAGTTATAGGAGACCTCCCCTTTATCTGCAGAAGATCCATTCCAAGACCCCGCAGTGGGTGTCTTAAACCATAAATTATAACAAAGCTGGTAATTACTGTACTTTTCCCCTATACACACCTATCTAGGTTCAGTTTAATTTATAAATTAAGTACCATAGGAGATTGATGATGATGATGATGAAGACAATTATAACAATGGACTGGAATAATAGTGACTCATTTCTGAGACATCCTGTTTAATATATTTTGGACTACAGTTGGCTACAGAGAATTAAGACCACAGCAAGAAAAACATTTTGTCCTGTCTGCCCACTAGTTCGAGAGAAGCTTGAGGTCTGCAACTGAAAAGGAAGTGAGAGAAGGGAGAAGGGTGTGCAGAGAGGAAAAGAAGGGGGGAAGAGAAAAACCAGGTGGGGTGGGACTGTGGAGTCCCAGAGAGGTGGCAGACTTGAAAAGAACTAAAGCAGAGCAAAGAAAAATAAGAAGATGCAGTGACTCAGGGAGGCCGGAAGAGATACCACTCTGCCACTCTTATCCAAGGTTAAATCTTGGTCTGCGTGGGAACTAGAATGGCTGGCTGCCCCCTCACCACGTCCTGGGGGCCTTGCTGCTTTCCTCTCCTTTAGGCTCCACTCCCCACCCAAGATCTGTCCTAGATTCTTCTCAGCCAGGCTTTAAATATTTAGGTTAAAATATCCAGTTTAATCTGTTTTCACAAAGACATACTGTAGGCCCACAGGGCAGGTTTCTCAGGAAAGTGTCTATTCCTTCTGTAGGCAACAGTGAATGCACATCTCAGTAGAGAACACCAGAGTGACTTAGAGCCAGGAGCAAGATTCATTCGTCAATAGGGATTTGACCATAAACACAGGCCCACTGGCTCCCCAAAAGGGTACATCTACCTCAGCTTCTTCTCTATTCTTTGATGTTCTCTGAGTTGCTCCTTACTAGTGTTTGATATCAGTTTATTAGCTTCATATACAACACAAACTCTATATATAAATAAAATCTTAGAGAACATTTTTATGGGATGAATTCAAGAACTTTAATGTTTTTAAACTATTTTATTGTCTGCTATATTTTGCCTCCCTTTGACATTTTGCATAAAAACCTCACTGATCCAGATGACAGAAAGGTGCGTTACTGTAAAATATGGAATTTGTCCTTCTTTCCTTTCATAAATTAAATATTTTCCTTTCTGTTCTGTGTTTTGACATTTTATAGTGGTTTATATAATGCACAAAGAAGTTTCTACTTTTATGCATGATTAAAGAATACAGACACACCTGGGTATCCTTTCTCCCTTGCTTAACAGAATCTAGTGGACTACTTGTGAAACAAAAGTGTAAACCTTAAGTTCAAAGAGAAATATACATTTTAAATCCCACTGAGAAATTTTTTAAAATTACAAAAGGTTTGGAAGAAAGTTTCCATTTGAAGTAGGAAAAAAATTCAAATAAACCTGTTTCTTAGTCTAACTTTGACATTCTAAATTTTTTCAAAATGTTCTCTTCTCCCCTCCCCAACTTCCTTTCTCTTGTCTATTTCCCCTTTCTCTTAAACTAATTGTCATTAGACAATTATTAAACAATCCACGGGCAATAACTCTCTGACTGTGGTTCTGAGAACTGCTATGGAGATGGGTCCAGGACAAGACAGAGTCATGAAGATATGAAATCATTCCAACTGTTCCAACTACACATGTTGCACTAACTCAGGAAATAAAAAGCACTACATTCTGAGACAAGACTACAGGCACCAATCCATTTCTTCCTTCACCCATAAAAGTTCCAATCCATAGCCGGGCGTGGTGGCGCATGCCTGTAATCCCAGCACTCGGGAGGCTGAGGCAGGAGGATTGTTGTGAGTTCGAGACCAGCCTGAGCTACAAAGTGAGCTTAAAGCCAGCCTGAACTGCATAGCAAGACCCTGTCTCAAAAAGACAAAAAAAAAAAAAAAAAAAAAAAAAAAAAAAAAAAAAAAAAAAAAAAAAAAAAA
>PVKA01024512.1:7036-22081 GCA_004027165.1 Ctenomys sociabilis | reverse complement strand
AAATACCCATGCCACACCACACCATCTTTCCTTCTACACAGAAGCGTACTCCACTCCCTTTTAAGTATAGGATTATCCAAGGAGGTCGGCAACACTCCCATGATAGACTTCCCAGCAAGCCCCAGCCTTGCCAGTAGAAGGCCGTAGAATAGCTGGAAACAATTCCCTGTCATCTCCCAAATGTTTCAGACTGCATCTGGCACCCCTGGAATTTTCCCAGCTTCATCTTCACAGACTTCCTGCCTTGAATCTTTCTAAATATCTTTCCAACAGGCCTTTTCTCTCTGTAAGTCAAAAAAAAAAGTCACTATCAAGCAGGAATACCTTGAGGAGGCATGGGTGTCTCCCTGCCTCACTGTGGAGAAAGTTCAGTCCTGTGTGACTACTGGGGACAGCAAAGAGCCTCAAAGACCAAGAGGAAGGTACATGGTTTCCAGACCACAGTCACTGTTATGGTTTGTGTCTAGCTGTCTCCACAAAGCCTCATGCAGCCATTGGGGCAGCTTCTAGAGCTTCTGATCAATTCATCACCCAATACTGGGATCATGAATTGAGTGCTACCCTTGCTCTGGGGTGGACAGCCTGACTACAATGTGGGGAAGCGAGAGGAGCTTACTAAGCTGCCAGATCTTCTGTTCTTCCCTTCGCTTTTTGCTGTTTTCTGCCCCCATGAGCTGCTGCCCTCTGCTATGTGCCTTGGAGCCAGCTGAGAATGGACTGAAACCTTCCACTGACTGTGAGCTAAATAAATCTTTCCTTCCTTAATTGTAGATGTCAGCTATTCTGTCCCAGCAATGATACAAAAGTAACGAAGACAGTCACCACCTCACCCAAACCAAACTTCTACATTTGACCAATGAACATTCTAAGCTCAACTCGCCTGCCTGAGGTCACCAAATTAGTTCATGTCAAGGCTTAAATTCAAGCCCAATTTCTGTCCCTGACATTCACACTGCATGTTTGTCAGTAGTGATAGGACAAGAAAAATAACAGTTAGTAATAATTGAACACGAACTGCATGCTAAGTACTTTTCTGAAAACAAACATCCACTCATTCCTGTAATCCTTACCAGCAGAGTATGAGATGAATGTTATTATTGCTTCTATTTTAAAAATAAGGAAACTGAAACTTAGTAATTGCCACACAACTACTGGATTTGACTCTGGGAAATCTTATTTCAGACTTAGACCTTATAAATGATTGGCTTTCTTGCTGCTCCATTGCAAAAGGGAAAACACTGACAGTGCAGTGCAAATTTTTTTCTTACAGCTGGGTTTGTTCTATTTGAAATATTACCCCTTATTGTACCCCTTATTTCTTATGTTAGAACATTAAAAATGCCCTTTTTATCTGTAAATAGTGAGAAAGGCTGGCCAGGTCACTCCGCAGACTAAAGCACCTACTTAGGCAGATTGCAGCTGCCAGGGTACAATCCGAAGCATGCCGGGCTGGCCCCATCCCCAGGGCATGATGAGATGGTGACTGAGACTGGGCACGGTGGCATGTACCTGTAATCCCAGTGCTTGGGAGGCTGACAACAGAGGATCACTGTGAACCCAATTTACACAGTGAGACCTTGTATTCTGTACTAAAAAAAAAAAAAAAAAAAAAAAAATTGAGATAAACCTGCGCTTGTAGTGAGTTCAAGGCCAGCCTGAACTACAGTGACACCCTGTCTCCAAAAAAATGCATGAACTATCAGAGAAATGATGTCTCTGTAGCTCTTGGCTTTGCTGTCTACCGTACATGTCATGCATTGCACAGTGTTTTGGTCACTGAGGGACCACATATACTACTGATGTCACCCCTAAGATTACATCACAATGGCTTTACTGCACCTTAGCTTGTGGAGTGCCTTTTCTGCTGTTCACACAGTGATACAGTCTCCTAACAACTCATTTCTTAAGATATGTTCTCATTATTAAGCAACATGCAAACTGTTACCTTAATTCTGAGACTTTGTGGGGCCAAACAGGTACCAGCACCTTCAGCCCATCACTATGCTCATGCTGAAAAGGGAAGAGTTCTTGCAGCTGGTAGCTCCCACATCCAGGGTCTTTGCCTGGACTCATGTAGGTTACATGCCTATCCCTGGAGTTACTACATCTGGCAAGTAGAATTATGCTACCCAGCCAGTTTGAGACAAAATCTACACATCAGAAACTGGTCACAGAATTAGCTTCAATGACAGCTCATCTGAGAGAAGACAGAGGTTGGGTATGCACTGCATGCTAGGTACTTTTCTGAAAACAAGCATCCACTCATTTCTGTAATCCTTACCAGCAGAGTATGAGATGAATGCTATATAGCCACACAAGTCAGGACACTGCTACCCAAGAAGAGAAGAATGGATGCTAGCTGGTCAGGCCAGCGAGTACCCAGGACTCACCTAATAAGTGACATTTAGTAGGTAGGGTGCTGCTCATTCCTCCCCCTCCACCATTAAAACTAGAGAAAAAATAAGTCACTTCTGAGCATTTCAGCTGTGGCTCGATCAAAGGGCTCAGTAGCCCACCTTCCTGACCTTTTTCCCCAGAGCCATAAAACATGAAGGCCTCTAACTTTGATCTACTCTTGAGAGAACTAAACAGTCTTCAAATATCTGCTCCTTCTCTCCCCGGTAGAAAGAGCTTAGAGACATCAACTATATGTGACCTCTCGTTAAAAAGAAAATACAATCCAGAACTATTCCTGCTTATATTTAATATTATATTCCATCTTTCTAGAGGAAAGTTGATCAAATAAGGGAATAATGTCTCTCCTAAATTTGGCTTAGAGGGGCTGGGGAGATGGCTCAGTGGAATAAGCACTTCCCTGGCAAGCACACGGGCCTGAGTTCAATCCCCAGTTCCACCAAAAAATAAATAAATAAATTTGGCTTAGAATTCTCTAAAGGGTGAAACACCTGGTATCCACACCTTATACAATATAGCCTGTGGCCTTAAGAAAGACACTTGAGGTCTGGCCAAATAAGCCGATTAAACCACCTGTAAGCAGGCACAGAGGCCAGGGGTTCGATCCCCGGGCCTGCCATGCTGGCCCCATGCTCAAGGCATGCTGAGAGGACAATTGAGACTGGCACTGTGGCGCGTGCCTATAATGCCAGCATTTGGAAGGCTGAAAACAGGAGTATCACTATGAGTCCGATCTATGCAGTGAGACCTTGCACAGCTGTACACTACAAAAAAAAAAAAAAAAAAAAAAAAGACATTTGACTAGCAAAGTGTGCAATGACACAGGAAAGAATTACATCACTTACCCGTAACTGCTCTACTATTTACTTTCTAGCTAACGCAGTAATCACAATTATCCCACTGCAGTGGGAAGAAAGTGTCCTCTGGAACAATGTATCTTCCCAATCCAAACTAAGTGTTGAGAGCTATAAGCAATATTCAGCTCCTCTCAAAATCTAAATCGAGGCCATCATTTCCAGCACCCGATGCCATTAGGCATGCAGATTATGGAGACAGATAAGATCTCTTTAATAGCATATGAAGCAATGAGTGAAATCAATAGAGAAGAAAACCTAAGGGCATTCATCTCCAGACTTAATGTTAAAACAAGTTTCATTATTTTCTAATAAAAATGTCCACAATTTGGAGAAAAAAATAGCAGGCATACAATAAAAATTAATTTGAGGTTTTGATACTAATGTGAAAGCTCACTAGTCAAGTAAAATCTTGGCTGTCTTCTAATGTCAGGATAGTACACGGCCTTCTACGGACAAAATGCCATTGTAGGGCCTTTCAGAGAGGCTTTCCAGTGTCTTTCACTTAGCCCTCACTGCCTTAGCCATCTCCCGTGGCTCCGAAAGTCATCTCCCTCCAGTCAGCCTCTGCCTCAGTTTCTTTTCTCTCATTACTGGGACAAATACCTGACACACAACGTGAAGGAAAGAAAGGTTCATTTAGCTCACCGTTACTGGAAAGTTCTCTCCATACTCAGCTGACTCCACGGCAGAGTGGCCCATGGCAGAGAGCAACCTTTCATGGCGGCAGCAAAGAGTAAGAAAGCAAAAGTGAGGAGTAGCAGCAACAGCGGCCACAGAGAGCAAGTCTCTCTCTCTCTCTCTCTCTCTCTCTCTCTCTCTCTCTCTCTCTCTCTCTCTCTCTCTCTCTCTCTCTCTCCCTCTTTTATGTTACACTCAAGCTATCTGTCCCAGGCTGGATGTAACATTGTCACTCATAATCCCAGCAGTACCCAGACCCATAATCCCAGCCTTGGACCATGAATTAATCACAAAATGTAGAACTGCGCCTCAATGACTGCATGAGGCTTTGGGGGGAACAAATACCCACAAACCATAACATCTCCCCCAGGCACAGATCATGATTGCATTTATCAGTGACACATCATGTGACTTAAAGTCTCTGCTGATTTCCTCGATTTACTTGTGTTCATCCTTTGAAGAAGAAAGTCCAGTTTAACACCCAAATGGGTGCCTGAGTCTGGCAAATGCATGGGGATTCTGGCAAAAAAATCTTACTGAGGAAAGAAAAATTCATCTGGAAGAGAATAAATGCCCATGGAATAAAAGGGAACCAACTACCACAAACACGATCCAGTTTGCAAAAGATCAAAGGCTGTTACATGAATGGTTATATGAATGTAGAAATATGCAAACATGAAACACATTGATTTGTATCACTGCTATGCACTGCTTTAAAAATTATCTAAAAATAAACCCTTGGCTCTTTGAAGGGTCACGGGATGGGCAGTGGAGGCTTTGGCAACTGAAGACAGTGGCAGCAGCAAAGGTGACCAGTGGAGTGGGAGGTGTGGGATCCAATGTCTTTTCCTCACTGGGTTATTAACAGAAAAGCCAACTTCCTCAAATTGTTCTTGTGGTCATGATCTACATTCAACCCTGATTAAGACCTCATGATAGTCTCTCGGTACATTCCATAGCTGACCAGGAATGTTTGATCATCAACATAACCTTTATTATTAAAAATTCTAGCATCGCAGCTGACTGAAATTTATTCTCTGCTCTGCTTCAAGATAGCCAGACCCTTGGGGCCAGGGAGATGACTCAGTAGAATAAGCACTTTCCTGGCAAGCACAAGGGCCTGACTTCAATCCCCAGTTCCACAAAACAAGAGAGAGAGAGAGAGAGAGAGAGAGAGAGAGAGACAGGCCCTGTCCTCGGTTCTTGGAGCAGGGAAGAGCACAGCTCTCAGAGAGCATCTCCCCTTTCTTCTTGAGCTTCAGTTCCTGAGCTTCTCGTGGGAAGGACAGAGGAGGAAGTGAATGCAAAATCCATGCCATCCAAGGCAGGTGGCCTAGCCTCCCTCTATTCCAAAGTCTCTTTCCTTCCCTGGTGGTCACTTCTGCTAAAATAATTCTCTGCCTAGACACTATGCATGGTGTCTCCTGAGGGCCTTCAGAGAAAAGGGCTTCTTATTCCTCCTCTGTTCCCATGTACCTTTAGCCCTTTCTCTGGGTTGGGTGGGCCAAACAAAGAGCCTTTGCCATCTGCCCCTTTCCTTCTCTCTGTGGGGCTCCTTCTGTGTTCTTCAAGGTCACAGGGGACTGTGTGGAGGTGGCCCCACCCTGCGCTTCAGAGCCTTATGCTGTGCTGTGGTCCTTTCCACCACTGGTGACGGCTGTTCCCACAACCTTCTCTGCTCACAGGTCTCAGGTGAGTGCCTCACACACTTAGGGAACCCATCCTGTCTACTCTAACGTTCTTGCCTCCCCCTGCCCCATTCCAGTGCCTGCCTGAGGGTTCTGGAGTAAAATACACATCTTTCAGTGACAAGGCACAAGTCTCTTCCTCCTGCAGATTCCTCTGTGGTGGGTTCTCCCTAAGAGACCCTTCACTTGGATTCTTAGAAGGACACTTTCCCTGTGAGGAAAACAAGGAAAAATCTTCTTCCAGGGCTCTAGTTCCTCTTGCTGACAGGGCAGGATCAATGATTACAGGGAGGCGATTTTAACCACCTCTTAGTAAATGAAACTACAGGGTCCTTGTGGTGGTGACTACTTGTTAACTATGATATGGGGTATATGGTTGCTCTTTTTTTTTATTATATTTTTTTTGGCAGAACCTGGGATTGAATTCAGGTCCTTGCACTTGCCAGGGAAGTGCTTATTCCACTGAGCCATCTCCCCAGCCTCTATAGTCACTTTTGCCCTTGGTTTCATTCCTTTTGTCTAATTCCAACATTAAAGGATGAAATAATTCTCCAGTCCTGCCTACAAAGTTCAATGAATCTATGGGATGAAAAAAAAACAATCTATCATGGTACCAGTTCTCTCTGTTCAAACAGCTACAACTCAAACTCCACCTGTAAGGACCTTCACATTAGGGGTAAGACTCTTCTGTACACAACAGGCACAACCACAGTGAAACATGTCAAAAGAAAAAACCTTAGGCAAATTAAATTTAGCAGTTTATTTGAGAATAGAACAAATGAAGAAGCACTTGGAGCTGGGAGGGGTATAGATGGGTCCACCTAGCAGTGTGCTTAGGATGGTTAGATACACAGAGATGAGAAGTCTTGGTGTCTACTTACTTGGGCATGGTGATGGTTGGCTACCTGTAATTGGCCAAAACTTAGCTGGTAATTATATCTATACCTTTGAGTAACAGTAGATACACTGCATCAACTTGTGAAGTTTAGAAGTTTAGCTAAGTGACTCAGCATGGGGTCGGGGTCCTCACTTTATTAACATCCTCAGCCTGGGCGAGAAGAGGGCAGGGTGATGGTGTGAGTATTACACCTGCCCTACGGCAGGGAGCCTGCTTACTGTAAAAGGAGGAAGAGAGGCTGGCTCTCTCCTTTCGGTTCCTATTGCGTTTGCTGTCTCTTGGCACCATGAACTGTTGCCCCTCGGCCACTACCGCCGTGCCTTGGAGCCAAGTGATTACGGACTGAAACCTCCACAAAGGGTGATCCAAACAAACATTTCCTTCCTTAATTTAAAGTTTTGGGTACTTTGCTTCAGCAATGAGAGAAAAGTAACAAGGACAGTTAGCTCTTCTTGTTTACAGGTTAAGTTAGGTTGCAGCTTATCATGCACGAATGCAAGTACAGGGATAGGCTCAAGTCAACAACTTCCAGTTTGACCTACCCCGTTCCCAGTTACCACTTTGCTCCTGTTTCACAGATTGGGCCGGCTAAATACATACATCCTCAATTGCACAGACTATAGAGTTCAAATCGTGACTTATGACTCCAAATAACTTCAACCTACTGCCTTCTCAGTGAGAAACATTTCTTTTTCATCCTAAATGGCAGTTCTAAACTACCTTTCAGTGACATTTCTCACTAAGTTCACCTACAGGTCCTTGGAAGAAATCTAATCTTGGTCCACAAGCCAGAAAGAAATATCACGTTAATGGTAAGTCTGATGCATTTGGGGCATAAGTAGCCATTTGTTAAGTCACACTTCATCGCACAGGATATGTTTTCTTCCCTGGAATGTTCTTTCATTTTAAATATATCATCTTTGGTTATTTAATATTGTGGCACAACCTGGCACACAAAAAAGTATGTGAGTACTCAAAAATACTTCAGACACCAAGTCAGTTATAAATACAAAATACAGCTACTATTGAACTAAAAATAAGCATCAAGAGATTGGAAGCTTTTGTTTGTCTATACTCCAGAGAAAACAATCTCCTTAGTTTTCCTGACATACTGATAAACCATTTTATTAGAAATCTGTGATTAGAACACGATTCATTTGCCCATGACGGTAATGTGAGAGCTTCATTTGTGTTTTTCTTAGAGACCGCCCAGGGTGGTGGGAAAATACAAGATCCAATTAGAGCACAAACCCCCCTCAGAGGACGCTTTTAGAAGCCTGGATTCTTTTTTCTTCAAGTCATACACTAATGAAGGCAATTACCAGTTAAAACTTTCAGGCACAACCTAGCAAAGTCAGCCCAACACCACATCAGTCTGTAAACTGGAGTATAGATATGACTTATGCCAATGACCAATGGAAACTTTATCCCCTTGTTCTGCTGGGTTTTTTTTCACTAAGAAATTTATTTTTTTTAAATAATTTTATTGAGAAACAAATAGCAATGATGCAGTTTTAAAACCAATTAGTAGGACAGTTTCAATAATTAATACATTGCATATTGTTGTCTTAGTGGTTATTCACTGTACAAGATGCAGACATGATATCCTGTCCACAAACACTATTAGTACAAGTCTCTCTAGTCATTGAATTAAGAGAAAGTAGCTGTCTATCTATCCTAACTATTTTGAATATACAGATACAAAATGGTCCTTCATTTGTATCTCTTTTTTTGTTTAGTTTTGTCAGATATGGGTATTCCATTGTCATTTAAATATTGCACATGCATGAATTCAGCAAAATATTCCAGTATAGTCCAGTACTCCATAATAGTAGTGTGTTTTCCATAAGACTGGCAATGTCAGAAGTTGTTGACTTGAGCCTTTTACAGTTCAGCATATTAATATGGCTTCACTTTTTATACTTTGTTTTTATACTTTTCTGCTGGATGGTTAAGATCAAGACAAAGCAAGCCTATATAGCAAGAATGCAACTTTTGTATCTGATAAGGTTTTTGAAACTAGCAGTTAATTGGTAGGATTCTCACCCTGACTAACTATATATGCTATTACCTGTGAACTAAGCAACTGCACTAGAGACAGCAATGTGTAGGGTCATGCTTGGAATGCCTGCCATTCTGGTCTTCTAAATATGTACTGCTTGTCATGACATACCAGTTACTGCCATATTGCCTCTCAAGTAAATATTTGTTTAAAAGAAAGGGTACTAAATGAAAACAAGAGACAAGAAAAAAAAATGTCACAGGACTGCCCTGCTATCATGCTTATATATGGCTAGATTTGTCAATTTCTCTGTAAAAATATTTAATTATTTATTCCTATTTTTTAAATGTTTTTTTAATTTTTTTATTTTTTTCTTCATATTCCGTAGGGACTTCAAGTTTAACGTATTGATACTTGATGAGAAATACCTGTTGTGCCCTTATCAATGTTGCCTGTCCCATAAGGCACACTTTCTTTTGTTTTTCACTCTATTCCCCTCCACAGCACACTTTCAAAGCTCAGTAAGTACACAGCAGCACTCTTCCTCCAAAGCCAGGGCATGAAATCCTAGAAACACATGAAAGTCACCTTCAAGAAATATTTAAATCTTGATGTCCAGACCAGTTAATGTAGACTTCTCGGGTATTGGTATTACTTAACAGCCTTACATGAGGTCAATATATACCTTAGGATAGGACTCACTGCTACCACTGTATTAGACAGCCACAGCGAATCTGTGCAGAGGAATCTGATTTTTTTTTTTTTTTTTTTTTTTTGGTGCAACCAAGGATTGAACTCAGTAAGGCCCTTGAGCTTGCCAGGGAAGCACTTATTCCACTGAGCCATCTCCCCGGCCCTAGGAATCTGGTTATAAAGCAAATGTTGACTCTTGAATACAAGCAGTTCAAATGCAATAAATCACATACACAACAGCCTTTCTTCCACTTTGTATAGCTATAAACAGTAGCCCTGAGTTTATTAGAAGCTGAGGGTCTGGCAAGTGAATACATAGGGATACAGTTGCACAGGAAGATTGGGCCTTGGAAAGAAAGACAGTAAATACTGGTGTAGAATTGTGGACTTCACTCCTGAAGTTACTAGGGACATACCAAAGGATTGGGTCCAGTGATGGGACATGATTAAGAGGATATTTTCAGAAAACCAGCCTTCCAGAAATAATAGGATGGATCAAGGATGGAGAAAATGGAGTCAAAGAGACCAATTAAGACCAAATTAGGGTAGTCCAGAGTTGAGATGGTGAGGAACTGAGCAGTTGTGGGGTGGAAAATGAGTCAGCCATTAACCATTGAAGGAAGATGAGGTTACAAGCCAAGTCAGAAGGAAACAGGGCAAAGTTCCTGGTACATGAAAGATGTTCAGTAAATGTTTGTAAAGCAGAACTGAGTTGTCTAAGGTGAGCTAAAGGGCAATACTACAGAGTGGTACCTCGGTTTACAGATGTTTCTGTTTGCGAGCAGTTTGGTTCCCCAACAGAAGCATTTAGCAAACTTTTGTTTGTCTCTGCCAACTCTGCATCAGATGACAAACACAGACTGCTAGCCATCTTTTCCAGAACCATGGAACAAATTAAGTTTGTGAACTGGGGAACAGTAGCAGTACCACTACAGTTGTAGACTCTGAAAAGAATTTTGACCACATTCACTGATTCGGTGAAGATGTGCTTGATTTCAGGCTGCAGCAGTGTAAGGACAAATAAATAGAGACACAGCCTGCACACTGGCACAGGCCCATCATCCCAGCAATTCTGGAAGCTGAGGTATGATGGTCACAAGTCCAAACTCAGTCTAGAAAGCTAGTAACTTGGCAAGACCTGGCCTAAAAGTAAAGGTTTTAAAAACATCTGGGGATCTCATTAAGTGTGAAGGCCCTGAGTATAAGCCCCAATACTACACAAAGTAAGATAGGTTGGAAAAGAGAGAGGGAAGGAGGAAGGGAAGAAAAAGAGAGGGATGGGGTAACGGAGGGAGGGAGGGAACATGGGTACATAGAAGACATTGCCCATGTTTCACCGTGGGCACCAGCGGGAACCACAGGACCACTGCAACTGGCACAGATGCTGTAAGAGAGGAGAAGAGGAGAGCCAGCTGCCCTGAGGCCCAGACAGAGAAGCCAGGAGGAGGGGGAGCAGATGTGTGATTGGTGCTTCCCAGGCTTGACATGAAACAGGCTGGTGGTGAATCCCTATGGATGGGATGAATTAGAATAAATAGCGAGTAGAACATTAATATTTTGAATAAAACTTCAAATGCAAATTCAAGTAGAAAAAACATTGGCACAGAGTGAAAATTGAAACTATTTAACCTCACTAGAATGGAGGACTCCCGACCTGCTAACATCAATCATGGTTCGGAAATGGAATCAATATTACTTCTCACTGCACAGCACCTCTCTGTTGGTTAGGTTTTCATCACTATGACCAACACCTGGGATAAATAAACTCAGAAAGAGGAAAGGTCTTTTTCTGGCCCACAGTTCTGAATGCTTCAGTCCGTGGTGCCTGGGGCCTGGTGCTCAGAGCCAGTGAGTGGTAGCTCACCTGATGCAAATACACTCATTAGAGAGCAAAAACTGAAAAACCATAGGCTGGAATCGCACTCTCCCTCAAGGACATGCTGAGAGACCCTCAAGCTGAACCTGTCCAAGGTTCTGTATCCTCCCAACAGTGCCAAGTGGTGACCCAGCATTTATTAGTGCATCTTTGGGGCTGGTCCCCACTTAAGTGACAATAACAAGTGTTATTTAAATGCGAACAGATGCTGCTATAATTAATGAAATGTGCAATTTATATGCTAAAACATAATCCTCATGGTAAGATACTTAGACATCAATAGCTTATGGGTTTTTTACATCTAGTTTATTTTTCTAAAAATTATACGATGTGACTAAATTCCAAAGTATCATAAAATCATGTATGAAGCATCATCAAGATGAAATGTACTACTTATTAACTTTAAATGTATGAAATTATATGAACTATATTACATAGACTATATTGTATTTTAATTTAAATGAAAACTAAATGATTATTTTATCATATTTGTTTTAAAATATTTTCTATCTTATTCTTTAAAGAATAAGATTTTTCTGCTGTTGATTATTGTTTTTTCTTCCCTGGAGAAGAATGTATAATGTTTTTAGATTTATGCATAATATGTTTATATGTATGTATTCAAACACCACCAAAGACTTTTTTGAGGGTTTCTAACATTTGAATAAGCAACATCATACTGTGTAGACCCACCTTCCTTTTCTCATTCTATATAATATTCTTTCTATTTAGTCATTCAGTTTTACTGGTGCATAGGACTCCATGGTTTGAGTATCTAGAGTTTATTAGCCTATGTCTTTAACTGGGGTTATTTATGCTGTTTTCTTTGAATTTTTTCCAGCACAAATAGTGTTGCAATGAAATTCCTTGCACATGTCTCCTGGTGCACATTTTAAGTTTTCTCAAGCTGAATTACAAGGAGGAAATGCAGTGAATGGAATATTACTACAGAAGCTTTCCCTGAGAGCCTCCCTGAGAGGTGGTAAATACCAGCTATCAACTTGAGTTGTCTGTCCAAGATAAAACATGACACAGTCGTTCCCAAAAAGCGATTTCAGTGCTGGCAGACAGCTCAAGGCTAAAGTGCCTGTTTAGGCAGAGCACAGCCTCTAGGATTCGATCCCTGGTGTGCCATACTGGCCCCACTCCGGAGCGGTCTGAGAGGGCGATTGAAACTGGGTGTGGTGGCATGCCCCTATAATCCCAGCACTTGGGGAGCTGAAAAAGAGGAGAATTGCTACGAGTTCAGTCTATGTAGTGAAACCCTGTAGACTCTGTGGACCCTGTCCTAAATACAGAAAGTGAAATAAATAAATAAATAAATAAATAAATAAATAAATAAATAAATAAATAAGCGATCTCACTATTCTTGTACCCATGTTGAATAGAATAGGGTCAGGTCATTGAAAATGAAAGGGAGTTAATGAGAATTCCTGGCACAGTGTAAGGCTTAAATCTCACACTATACACTGCTACCACCAAGGAGAGCAGAGTGGAGCTTGTTTTCCCTTCCACCCATTGAACCACTCCTGAAGGGCTTCATTTGCGAACCCTGCAGCCGCGTACAGGACAGAAGAGAGAGGGCAGACTTTCACCTACGTAAGGGGCTGAAAAGAGCTTCCTGCTACCCGGCAAGCCACAAGAAGGGTGACTACATTCGAGTGGCCTGTTCTCACCATAGGTGCTGCCAAGGGTCCATGGAGGGACTGCTCCACATCCCTGAGAAACTGCCACTCCTGAAGGAGGCCAAGGGTTGTCTTGAGGCAAGTCCATCATGTGGCATCCTGTCACTCTGAGTCCCTGTTGTGGTAACAGAGGCCAAAACAAGGGAACGGCATGATCAGATCAGAGCAGCAATTAGGACACTGTAACTGCTCAGCAGCACCGCTTGCACCTTTTCAGATTCCCTGGTTGGGTTTCCTGGACCATGCTGCCATATCTGGTTGGCCAGGACTCAACCGGTGTGTTCCAGAGCTACACTTTCACCACTGTCACATGGCCGAGATCATCAGCCACACATGCATAGCTTCCGAGTTCCCCTCCATGGTTAGTCCCAAACGAGCTAGGCTGCGCTCAGAACAGATGCTGACAAGATCAGACGACCTAACCTGGAAGGGTGATGGAGTTGCCTGTACAGGAAATGGGGAATGGAGACATCAGGAAGGCCAATCTGTGTCCCTTCCTGCCGGGCATGGCCTGCTCAGAGTCTGTGGGAGTCAGCCCTGAAAATGTGTACATGGAAGGCTTTGGTTCTAAGCCATAATTGGTTTATCCTAATGCATCTGCTAAACGGCCAGTTGCTAATCAGACTCAGAAGATGGAACATGGCACAACTAGGAGGGAGGCCACAGCTTGGCTGCTGTGATATGTGGGAGACATTTTCCCAAGCTGTCCCCAGTGCTATCAGCTCCAGTGGAACATGTGCTTCCCTTGAACTATCTTTTGAGATCTTTCCTCACAGAATGTCTTCTGTTATTGCTTAGTAAAAATAAATGCCTTTGTTCTCATCCTATATTTAAGGCAGTGTGCTTCTTTAATAAACAGAGTGATCATCAACCCTCTCCTCGTGTCACGAATCTTCTTTCTTTTCATGGAGCAGCACTAGCCATCGTAGATCATCTCTATCATCCCCAATATGCACTGGGGAAGCCCCAGTATAAATTGCAAAACTACAGAGTCAAGTCCTCTTCTCAGGCTACCAGAAAGTGCATCACATCCCAAACATCTGGGTCCCTGCAGCCTTCATCAAGAAGCAATGACCCATGCAGGAACAGCTTGCCATCAGGATCTGTGTGCTAGGAAACCTAGCTGAAGACATGGCTCTACACCAGGATTCATCTAAATATAAAGCAGAGTGTTGAGTTTTTCAGAGCATAGTCACACTTTGAATTTTAGCAGAAAACCATGGAGGGAGGGCTACTGTTTGAGAATTCACAAGAGGTTTTTCAAATGAGCTCATTTCTACATGTAAGCAAAGCCCACAGAGCCCAGTCTCCTTTGCTGAAGAAAATCCAACTCAGCTTGTAGTCAGACTGCCCACCTTTCTGGGACACTGAGCACTTTCTTACATTTTTCCATCCTGTCAATGGAAAGCTGAAGGAGGTTCCACGGCACACGGGCATCTCAAGGAGAGCAGAGCTCCGCAGTGTGCTTACTCCTGGGCATTCTGCCTTCTTGACATTCTGACCTGGGATTGCTTCTCCTTTTTACTGTCTGCTCAGCCATGCTCTTATTTTATAGTCAGCATTTTAATTATCTTGGACGGCAAGAGTTCTCTTAGGAAATCTTGTCCACAATACTGCCAGAATTTTTTTTTCAGAAAACATTTGTTTTACTTTGAAATGATCTTAAAGCATCAACAAAAAAGTTGCAAGATGAAAAACTTCTTTCAGAACCAGAATAACTGAAGATACATAGTACTGCAGAATCTCAAGTAACTAACCTTAATCTTCAGACATGATAAGGTTTTGCCATTGTCCTAATAATGTCCTTCACGGCAAAAAGATTCTTTTTGGAATTACTGACTCCATTTTGCTGTCATTTCTTCTCATTTCCTTTTAATGTGGAGCAATTTCTCTGTCTTGCTTTGACTTTTACAACCTTGACAATGCTGACAATTAAAGGTTAGTTATTCTGTGGTATGATCCTCAGCTTGGGTTCTCTGACATCTATGCATGAGCATGGACCTTTGACATGCTAGGTTTTTCTTGAAGTGAGGATGTGTTATTTTTATTGCATTTGTTTGGATGACATATGATTTTTATTTGTCCGGACATTGATGATGTTAGTTTGATTAAGATCACACGTACCAGGAGACTCCACTGTACAATTCCTCTATTTGTGCTGTTTTGTTCAATTTTAGAATGAATAAAATTAAACAAAAGTGACTTCATTACTTCCTGAAAGGCCAGGCAGACCTCTTAACACTGTCACACTGG
>PVKA01024511.1:0-34131 GCA_004027165.1 Ctenomys sociabilis | reverse complement strand
GATGAATACACACTTCTCAGAGGATGAAATTAAAGAAGCAAATAAATATATGAAAAAATGCTCCACATCGCTAGCCATTCGTGAAATGCAAATAAAAACAACACTGAGATATCATCTCACTCCAGAAAGAATGGCTATCATAAGGAAATCAACCAACAACAAATGTTGGAGAGGTTGTGGGGAAAAGGGAACACTTCTCTACTGCTGGTGGGAATGTAGACTGGTACAGCCATTGTGGAGGTCAGTGTAAAGACTCCTCGAAAGAGTAGGACTAGAAATCCCATTCAAGCCGGCTATCCCCCTACTGGGAACTTTCCCAAAGGATCTGGATACATTGTATCATAGAGATATATGTGTACCTATGTTTATAGCAGTGCAATGTGTGATAGCAAAATCTTGGAAACAACCAAGATGTCCATCACATGAGGAATGGCTGAAAAAGATGTGGTATTTCTATATAATGGAGTATTACTCAGCTATTAAGAATGATAAGTTTGAAGTATTTATACTGAAGTGGATGCCACTTGAACATATACTCATAAGTGAAATAAACCAGACACACATATGTAAATATCGTATAGTCTCCCTAGTATAAAAAGTGAAAAACAGAAATACAAAGGTAACGTACAACAAGTAAAATCAATTGAGTCAGATAAGGCATAGTGAATGGCATATGCTGCAGGATACTAATTAGCTTTTCTTCTGGATGGTTAACAACCTAAGATTACAAGTCAGAGTTGGAGAAATAGAAGAGCCACAAGGCCAGCCAACATTTTGGCCCTAGCCTTTCAAGGTCAGCAAAGACTCAGGACATAGCAGAACCTGTACTGCAACATCATGAAACTCAGGTGAGCTCCAAATTTTCTGAAGAAGGAGATTATGGAGCCACAGAAGAAAGAGACTGAAGTTCTAAAGTGTGCCTGGGGAGAGTCACATGAAGAGAAAAACTTTCTCTCAAGCTCTCAAAGAGAGCAAACTGGTCAAGCATTGGCCGTGACTCATCCACATGGATGACACAGGCAAAGGAACTACAGAATAATGTACAGGACTACAAGATAAACCCTGAAAGGACTTCACTGACCGCATAGGAAATATAAAGTTCATGGTCGATATATAAGTCTTGATCTACCTAGGTCTTAACCATCCAGCAGAAAAGTATAAAAATGAAGTATACATCGTGGGGCCATAATATTAAGCTGAGCTGTAAATGGCTATGGTCGACAATTTTGTTGAGTAACTCACTATGGTTGTAGAATGCTGGACGGTGTTGGATTGTGTTGTCGAGTTCAAGCACCTAAGTTAGCTGAATGTCAGTGGAGTGTCCACTTTTGACAGGTGTAGACAAGGGAAGGGGTGTAGAAAGAAAAAATCATGATGTGTGTGTATAGACAGTAGAGTTGAGATAGATAACGCTGTGCTTCTACATAATTTTATGAGAGGCAAGATCTGCACTAATGGTGGTTGGACAGGATATTATGTCGGCTTCTAGTACTATGGTCATCCACTAGGGAAAATAATTATTGAATTTTTGATATAATTCAGGTATAAAAAATAAGTAAGCAGCTACACTCTTAATTCACTGATAAGAGATATCTGCTGAAATAATATCTGTAAATATAATATCATGTATGCACCTTGTACAATACCAAAACGTTATGGAAACAGTTTGCAATGTATTAATTTATCGAATCTGTATTGTTAAGGTGTCTTGAAACTGTCTGAGTGACATTTGTACTTCAATAAAATGAAAGGAAAAAATAAATAAATAAATAAACAACTTATCTGAAGATAAAAAAAAAAGACCAGCAGAAATCGGCAGTGTAATTATCCCAATTATCCTGCGCAGACACAGAGATAAATCTTTTTGCCACCTTTAAAAAAAAAAGAAGGCCATGCTGAAAGGCATTCACAACCACAGAAAGAAGATATGAACATCACCCACTTGCTGCTGTCCCACGATGCTGTGGCTCCAGAGGTAGCCCAAATACCCTTGGAAGAGCGCCCCCCAGAAGAAACAAGCTTGTCTACTATGCTATCATCAAGCTCCCCCTAACCACAGTGTCAGCCACAAAAAAGATCAAGGACAAGAACACACTCATGTTCACTGTGGGTGTCAAAGCCAATAAGCACCAAATCAAACAAACTTTGAAGAAGCTGTATGGCATCGATGTTGCCAAGGTTGATACCCTAATCATAAGCCTGATGGAGAGAAGATATTGTTCAACTGGCTCCTGATTATGGTGTATTGGATGTTGCCAACAAAACTGGGATCAACTACCCTGAGTCCAGCTGGCTAATTATATATATATATATATATATATATATATATATATATATATATATATATATTCCCCATTAAAAAAAAAAAAACTTTTACAAATCCAGGAAGGGGAAGTAGAAGATCATGAGGGTAGAGGTGGATGGCAAGAAAGTGAGGACTGAAATGGAATGAGTGTGTCTTTGCATGGTGTTCTGACTCATAGAGCCACCGTTTCTGCTAGAGTTTGGACTCGAGGGTCCTTCAGAGGCCCTTGTGCTGCAGGCTCGGTCCTCTCAGTGGTGCTCTTGGGAAATGAGGGAGCCTTTAAGAAGAGGACCACACAGGAAGTCTTCAGGCACCCGGGCCCAGGCTCTGAGGCTGGGAGAAAATGCTGACCAGCCCTTCTCTCCTTGTCTGTTTGGCTTATTGACCACAAAATAAGTGTTTCTTGCTGTGCCACTTGCTCCAAGACAGAGCGTGCAAAGGCCGTGAGCAGCAAGGCTAATGGGTCAAGGGCTGAGACCTCCAAAACTGTGAGCCAAAGTCGAGGATTTTCTCACCAGAAGTTGATTAGCTCGAGTACTGGTTATAGTTGCGCCAAGGTGACCAACCCTATGTTTCACACCCATCTTATTTTTAAAAACCTGTAAACATTTTTTAAAAATCAACTAAAGACATAAAACAGCCCTAATGGAATATGAACAGGAGAAAATGTACCTGGCCAAATAAAAATTAATAATGCAATCATACTGAAGGAAACGGTGGGGCAAGAAGAACCTCCCCAGTGTGTCCATAGAGCAATACTTTTGCAATAACTCCAAGGACAGAAGCACTGTATACAAGCATAGTGCTCTAGTTATTAAAGGTGATTTTCCTAGTGATAGTGTTAGAAATTCTAAAACCACATGGTGTATATTCCATAACTGACTGATAATATCCAGATGTCACTTGTTAGAGAAAACAATTTCAAAGGAGAAAAGTTAGAATGTACCCTGTGGTATTGGACTGGAATTGCAAGTATCATGAATTATGTGTGTATGTACACACACACACACACACACACACACACAAGACATAGAAATAGATGTACATTTATAAATATATGTAAGCGTATGCATATATTTCCTATTGCTGTGCACTACACAAGTTTGCAAACATGTTAGTACTCAGATCCTAAAAAAATTTAAGTCCATCATGATTTACAAAAGCCCAAAGCAAGATGAGGATAAAATGAAAGATATAAATTAGATAAAGAGGGGCTAGGGAGATAGCTCAGTGGTCTAAGCACCTCCTTGGCAAGCACAACAACCTGAGTTCCACTCCTGGTATCACATGCTACTCGAGACCTGGAACTCCAGAGGCACCAAGTCAGACCTGAAACCAGGTGTGGTGGCCCACGCCCATAATTCCCACACTGGGGAGGCTGAGACAGGAGGATCACTGTGAGTCTGAACTGCATAGTGAGAACCTGTATCAAATAGATAAATAAACAAAAATTGCATAAAGACTATTTCTAAACACCTGTTACATAATTATTTCAGTGTTAAAAATATTGACCTTGCCTTTCACAAGGTGTTTGTCATCAACCTAGCATTTTGCACTGAGTTGGAGATCTTAGCTGGCACTAAAGGGAAAAAAATTGAGAATTAAAAGGGAAAACCAAAATTAGCAATATTTGTAGTAAAAATCTACAGGAACATACAGCTATACTATTAGAATCAAAAGGATAACTGGGCAAGTTTGCAGGATAAAAACCCAAAATATAAAAATCAACTTTATTTCTACATGATGAAATATCAAGAGTACAATTTAAATAAAGACAGCATTTAAAATATTATAAAGCATCACATACTGTACTTAACACAAATATTCCAAAGGATAGGTCATATTTCTACAGAGAAAATTATAAAACTTATTGACAAAAGGAAGAGATAAAGAGGTAATTGGTAAAGATGTGCTCACAGATTAGAAGACTAAATATTACAAAGAAGTACATTCTCCCATAGATCTACAATTCCAATTTCAATCCTAATAAAAACTCAGTCTTTTTCTAAACTTTAAATGGATCAATAAAGGTTGAATAACTACACTTGTGCTGAAAGAAGCTGAAGATCTGCTGTACTGGTTGTCAATATTACTGTAAATCTCTAGCTGACACTGTTGTATTTTTTTGACCTGTAATACTAACCAAATATAAGTTAAGCTATACATATTTATTCACTTTTTTGTCATAGGTATTTTATCATTGTTTTACAATAAAAGGATATTTGAAAAAGAAAATTAAAAATGGTTTCCCTCATTCTGTCATTCCAATCAAGATTTATTCATGAGTATTAATTATTTGGACTGCAAATATCTCAAAGCCATGCGACATGTGACTTTCTCAATGGTATTTTGGCCTAATGCTCCTTTATCTGAGTAAAATAAACAAAGGAAATATCAAATAAGCTGACAATACTCTGGAAGAATGAGTTGTGTAAAACCTTCTTACTAGATATTTCTTTTATACCCAAGGTACTTGAGATTGAACTCAGAGACAACATTGAGTTATATCCCCAGCCCTTTTTAAAATTTTTTTTTTAAAAATTCAAGACAGGGTCTTGCTAAGTTGCTAAATTATCCTGGCTGGACTTGAACTTGCCGTTCTCCTGCCTCAGTTTCCTACAGTGCTGGAAATTCAGTGTATCATGCATCACTTCCATATGTACATTGGGTCTCACCCATGGATTCAATTACAAAAGTACTCTTTATATGAAACTCTATTCTGATATGTCAAAGGCAGTAAATACCATCTATATATCTATATCATCTCTATATCTATCTATCTATCTATCTATCTATCTATCTATCTATCTATCTATATCTATCTATCTTGGCTGAAGATCCCCTTAGAAATAATGAGAGGAAAACACCTAGAAAATGTTTATCTATAACTGTCTATTTCAAAAGGGAGATACATTTATTAAAGAACTAGATAGGTTATGCCATTTGCAGGAAAATAACAGATAAAACTAGAGATTATCATGGTAAATGATGTTATCCAGGCTCAAAAGGTTAAACATCAACCTCTTATATGAGAAATGTAAAAAAGGATGCAATTCAAACAGTCCAAAAATGTTGGAAATTGAGCTTTGCAAATGGCAGGAGGACCAGCAGTTGGAGGAAGGAGAAGGGAGAGTGTAAGGGAGGGGATTAAAAATGAAAAGAAGATCAAGATGAATTATGGGCATGCTCCAACTTCCCATGATATTTTAATCTCCTTGTCTGCAAACATGGACTCATAAAAAATAAATAAATAAAACGAATTAAAGGAAAGAGGACAGAAAACATGAAGGTAGACACCGGGAGACTGGAAAGGAAAGGAAATGGAAAAGTGGTAGAAAGGGATTGAAACTGATTACTATGTCTTAATTGCTTGTACCAACTTCCAAAAATAAAACATATCATATATAATATTGTTACTGGGGCTTGGTGTGCTGGAGTCTCTGTCTGGAGGTGCTTTCTAGTTCTTTTCTGTCCTAAGCAAAGATTTGGACAAGACAAACACTAATGGTAGCAAAATGTTATGAGAGGCTGGAAAAGAAACAGGCTCTGCAGAGTAAGTTCGGGACAGGTAAGTGAAGAAGCACCCCTACAGCACGAGGGTGGCTACTAAGAAGAGAGCACAGTGGCAGAAACTGACCGTGGACTGTGCTTTCTGTGTAAACCACAACTAAGGTTGATATCAGGCCTGGGCTGTCCTATCAAAATTGAACCCAACTTTTCATGACAGGTCTGAGTGTGGGGCTTTGGGAATTATTCTGCATGTCCCCTGGGATTTCTAAATTAATAGATCACACCTATTTCACCAGCCAGCTTCTCCCTGCCCTAATCCCCTGGACTTGTTGGATGCGTTGTTACGAGCTCTAGGTTTTCAGCTGGACTCACTCAGGATATTAGGATCCAGGCCCTCAGCTGGATTCTTTGCTCTGTGCAGACAGATTTCCTATACTCTTGGGTCTGATTTTTTGGGTGATTATAAAATAACCTCAGTATTATCACCACTAATAAATATAAGCCAGGTAACATGTTCCTTTCACTAGAACATTTTCTGTAGTTCTTTTCCAACATCGGTGAAAGTATGTTTATATCTAGCCTGGGTACAAAAACAAAAATCTAATCTTAGCAAAAAGCATGTCGTACATGTTTCTCACAATATTTTATAGCCTGGTCTCTCTCATTTCATCCTCCTCTGCGACACTGCTCTTTGCTTCCAAAGCTTCCTCCAGAATTTTTTTCACAGCTCCTACTTGTTCTGTCTAATCCTCTTTATCACTATTTGTGCCTTTCCTCTCAAAATAAGTCGCCGAAGAGGCAAGAGGCTCAGAGAAGGACTGAGATGAGAAAACACAGACGTGAGAAACAGAAGGCAAAGGAAAGACACAGGGAATGTGGAGACATAGGTTTGCTTAGGGCAATGGAACTGGAGGAAGAGGAAACACGGAGGTCAATGGAAGAGAATGGAAACCCTCGGTGGGGCTTAATTAGAGGACATGCTATCTCATGTGCCTTCTTCCAAGCAACAGTGATGAAGCCATTGACATAGCGTTGTCCCTAGCCCAGCTAACGCCCATCAAATGGACAGGGACTGAGAAACAGCCACTTTCTCTCAATGGAGGTTCATTGTTTTGTAAAAAATACTTTCCTAATCTCAGGAATTCATATTATATTGTCCTTCTTGAATAAGATCAGAAAGTCAGGTTTGGAGTACCAGGTCACAGCTCCAAAGCCAGAAAGGTCCTGCGTTTGTTTTTCTAGCAACATGATTTCCCCCAGGAGCAGTGTGCTCTGCAGGTTACTTTGGGAATTTGAAATGGCCCATGATAATGACCTTTTCTAAATAAAAAAGCAACCAAAGCACAGGATTTGATTTCACTGAAAAGGACACTTGACATTTTCTGAAAATTTGCTAAAGCTGCCCTAATATATCACTGTGCCCCATCAATGTACAAAATATAAAGCTGATTTGTAACTCACTAATGATGTTTCTAAAAACTAGTTACCAAAAATAATTTTACTTCCATGAAGGAAAGTGTACATTCCTATTATCCTCAGGCTGCTCTATATGCACATTGACCTGAGACATCACACCACCTGCCCCAGAGACAGAATATTCATGAACGCTATGGACATAGTTTGTCATGCTAGGAAACGTTATGAAAATATTAGACTGGGAAGCATCTGAAGGGAAACTTCCATGCTGTCCTTTGCAATTTTTATTCTTATTTCCAGTGCCAGAGAAGGCATGCTCATATACTTTTCTGATAATCAGAAATGAGAATCACAATAATGATAGTAATGAATACTGATTGATACTGATCTGTATCTTTAACTTAGATTTAATAAAGTCCTCACCATAACACAGTGAGATAGGCACCTCAATATCCCTATTGTACGGTTTACAAATGAGGGTACACATCTGTACAAAAAGCCACTGTTTAGGTAAATGACACTCCATCCTGATGTTCACTTGAATTACAGTTTAGTGATTAGTACAAGACTTCCTTAGCATTTAACAACTAGCTTCTTTAGATCAAGTCCCTGGCTATAGGGTTCAAATTTCAATAGTAGTCACAGCACGAACCATTCTCTGACTACATGGAACTTACGTTCTATAGTGGATTGTTAACTGGTTGTCAGCTGCTGGTTATACGCAGCCAACTGAACCAGCGTGATGCTGGATGTGGGTGGCCCACCTGAGAATTGTTACCAACAACACAAGAGGCAGAACTAGAGAAGCTTGTAGAGAGTATTAGGGAAGCTATTTGGAGAAGCTGTTGGAGCTGTTGAACGTTGCTGGTTCTCTTGTGATATTCTGCTGGGGAACCTTGTCATGCTGGCTTTCTTGATGAACTTAGCTTGTTCTTGGGACTGGAAGATCTCGGGACTTTGTTGTTGCTGCGAATAGCTGTGGTTCATTTTGAGGGAGCTCTGTTCCTCATCTTGAATATCACTTTCTGGCTCCAGAGGAAAAGATGGTGCACTTAGCCTCCTGGGGAAGCTTGTAACCTTGGCTTTCCTGATGGGAACTCAGGTCCTCACCACTGCTGAAGATGGCTATGGTGCCTTTGGCTGAGCTCTGGTTTTTACCTTGAGCACTGCTTTTTGGCTCCAGTTCAGATCCCTCAGCCTGCCTAGCACAGATCCTCCTTCTGCTGACCTAGACTTCTTAGCTTCCACCACTGACCCTTGGGACTTTCTAGCAAAGATCCATGAAGCAGCCCTGATGAGACATTGTTGTAGCCTCTTTGTCTCCAGTTGGACTTGTTGGAGGCATTGTTATGAGCTCTAGGTTTTCAGCTGGACTCACTCAGGATATTAGGATCCAGGCCCTCAGCTGGATTCTTTGCTCTGTGAGACAGATTTCCTATACTCTTGGGTATGATTTTTTGGGTGATTATAAAATAACTTTAGAAAATGGGTCCTGCATTGTATTGCAAAATCCCCAAACCATGACACAAGTCTATGGGCCAAAAGTAATTGATCAATGAAGCAATAGCATAAAACCCTTCAAAGTACTAGGAGGTAAGAATGAGAAGATGATGGTAAGCAAAGAGGAAACAAATACTACCTTGTTGGGAGAAGCATGCACCAGAAAATGGGCTTTGGTAGTATTTTCCTTTGAACTTGGGTTTAGATTCCCTGATTACTAGCCAGAACTCTTTATAGACATCACGCTATCTTCACTCACTGTATATCCACTAGGAAAATGCCTAACCAGCTACAGGGGCTGCCTACCTGCGTTGCTCTCTTTGGTCAATAAACAGTTACAGTCAGTGCTCCTCATCTTTCAGTAAGTGGAGCGCTTTTCTTTTGATGCACACACACTCACAACTTGACTTGGTTGCACATACCTAGCACAACACTTAACTTTGCAAATAAAAGCATGAAGTATTATATGCACTATTAAAGCATCCTGTTAAATGATAGTTACTGATACTCGAGAAGATAAAATTACTCCCAAAGTAAGATTAGATGTATATTACTAGTCCTCAAAATAATACGGGTTGGATGGTAAAGCAAAATGAAATACCCAGTCCTGTTTTTTACCTGGCTGGGCTATTCTGGAGGGTCTGCTCAGAAAACATTCTGTCTAACCATTTCATTAGGGCAGGTACATTGGAACACAAAAAAGACAGACAATAGCCAGTGCTGATGAGGGTACGGAAGAGCGGGAACCCCCATGCCAACTAAGTGGAAACAAAAAGTGGCATGGCAACTGAGGGGAAAATTCTGAAAAATTTCCCAGTAGGTTAAACGTAGAATTGTCATATGGTCCAGCAATTCCATTTTTGTATGTTCAAGATGATTAAAAATGTATGAGTATAAAAATTTTATACTCAGATGTTCAGGGTAGCATTCATAGTGGCTAAAAAGTGGGAAGAAGTCCTTTAATTGATGATTGGATAAAGAAAATGTGAGATACCCATTTTATGGATGATCTGATCATAAAAACGAATGAAGTAATGATATGTGTCACAACACAGGGGAGTCTTGAAAGCGTTACACTGAGTGAAAGACGCTAGACACAGAAGGCCATGCCGCGTGACTCCATTTGTACGAGACCTCCCCAGGAGACAAACCGCAGAGATAGTTCAGGAAAGCAAGTCAGTATTGTCAGAAGCTTGGGGAAAGCAAAAAATGTGATTTTTTTTTCTTGGTAGAACCAGGTTATTTGGTAGGGGAGGAATAAAATATTTTAAATTAGATAACTGTATGACTACTTGACTATATGTGTATTCATCAATAATAAAATTGCCTGCAAAATACACAACTTAGAAATCCCAAATATTGTTCATATTTTCATGTTTCTGTCCACCCAAAATAAGATATAAAATTGAGGAAAATATGACATAACTCAAGCCTAAAAATACTTTTGTCGTAAATATGCAAGTACTCTACAGAAATACGACTCTTTCCATTTCACTGTCTTTGCTCTTCAGTTAATTCCAATTTACATATTCAAACAGAGGTACAGACCACCATTTTCATTCTAACAAAGTAACTTCCAGTTTTCTTTCCTTTCCTGTCCTATTCTCCATGCAGCTTCTTTCCCTTTGTTTTCTCTGTGTCCTCTCGCAATGCACATCCTCCCCACCACCCTCCGGGCCATGCCAAAAGCCCCTTCTCTGAGCTATTTATGAAAACACTTGTTCAAGGGCCGCTGACATGCACCCCACAGGAACTGCCACACAGGAAGGCTGCCCTTCCCTAGAGCAGAGCCTGTTCTGATTCCGTGGTATCAGGCCCTCTGTCAGCGCTTTCATCATCTAGCTGTTGACCTGCGTATTTTTCACTCCTTTTGGCTGGATGGATCTGGAATTGTTAAGCAAACAAAAGAAGGCTGGTTGCTAAGCCTGGAAGGACCAAGCTGCTCCCTGCTTCCTGTTTGTGCTGCTCGGTGTGGGCAGAGGGGAGAGCGAGTCTGAATTCCGCTTACGTCTGTTTGGACAAAAGATGAGGGAGGGAGGCCGTTCGTGTCTCATTTACCCAGACAAACTCATCACCGCTCTCTGGATCCATCTGTGGTAAAATCCGAGAATGTGCTACGCACAATTACACAAGCAAACACAATGTCCCAAGACAAATATGCCCTATTAGCAAGCAGGCCAGAATTGAAGTAAAAGCAGGTGTTTCCTATATTGGGTCTGATTGCCTACATGTGTGGCTACTCTGAAATTATTTCTTAATTACCCTGAAGGGTTGACTCCAGTAGAGAGGGCAAGAGAAAACTCTCCAGGAGTTCTGAGGCCTCCCTGGGTCATCAGTCAAGCTAAAGCTTAAGGAGCTGAATCCTATAATTACTTAATCTTATTTTTCAAAAGAGCCATCATAGCTTATTTTTCCTAAGCCAACCAGTTATTTATTCTAGCCCCTGCATTACTTTTTCTCCACTCATATTATTTTGGCAGATGACAGGTTTTCTTAGCCCACTGCTCCACTTGACATTCTGCTGCATGATTGACAGAGGAAGTGGAGGCCATGGGAAGATGTGGGCAGCTGTGGGGAGCTGACCCGCAATGGAGCCCTGATAATCCTGGAAACTTGACCACCAAGAAGGGGTTGGAATTGCTATCCTTTAAACTAAATTCACCAGCGAGAGCTAAACATCACCTTCCTTTGTGAACATGGATTTTTATTTTAATAGGCAACAACACTTTAAAAGAATAACATAAGATGCTCCTCCATTTGTGATCTATATTCTGAAACCATAGATAAATGAATTATATGAAAAGAAGTGTGGCCTCTTAGCAGTGGGAAGCATTCTGCCATGCTTTTCTTTTTTTCTTCCATAATTTTATTGAAGAACAAATAGCAGTGAGACAGTTTCAAATCAAATTAGTAGAACAGATTCAATAACTAATACATTGCCTATTGTTTTCTTAGCGGTTATTTGTTGTACAAGGTGCACCCATGCTTTTCTTACTCCCGGAGTCAGTCTTGGCAAGCAGCTATTTATTTCTGATAAGCAGAAAAAGACTGAGGATTCGATCTTCTCTCATTCTCAACGCCTCTTATGGATAAAGCAAAGAGGCCACCGAGCCCTGTGCAGTCTAACTCATGTGGCCCATCCCCCACTCACTGAGAAGACTGCATCCTGTGCCCACGCCCTTTAGGGTTAGCTCTAAAACTCCATGCTCATAAGGGCTCTTAGCTGTATAATATTCCAACAAAAATTCAGAGTTCTAGCTTCTCTTTGGAAACTTCATAATCTATCCTTATTGGCTTCTTATTCATTTCTGGTAAATGCTGGTTCCATCTACTCTCTTCAGGGGGCCTGTGCTGTCCCTTCTTTAGGTTACCAGCTTCTCTAGTGTCCCTTTTTATCCTCCAAATCCTGAGAATAAGGGAATTGCACTTATACATGTCACTTACATTCAGCCCTCTTTCTTCTTTTATGTTTTCTGTTTTGGATCAAGAGTGACTTCCTTTTTTTCAACCACCAACTGTACCTCTAAGTGCACTCTTCCCCTGTCCGCCCATTGTGGCCTCCCTTTCTTGCTCTTTGGGAGTCCTGTGCCGTTGACAGCGTGTGGTGAAGGCCTACTGTGTTCAACACAGAGAATGGGACAGTACCTAGACATAGCCAGGATTTGCTCTCAGAGATCTTAAAGTATAAATAACAGGTGTGTGGCGGTGGTGGAAGAAAAAAAAAAAAAACAACACAATTTTGAGTTATGTTAAAAGCCTCAGAGATAAAGAACACTTAACAAGAGAGACTAATTTGGAGGGAAGGCAGAATTTAAGTAATTTCTTCACAGGTGGCTTCCTTGAGCAGGTGACGGTGAAATCGTGAAAGTCCATGGGGACAGGGCTGTGGCTGAGAGAGGAGGGGACGGAGGTCTTCAGTGGAGGCAGTGGAGTCTGCCTGGAATCTCTGAGATAGGACAGAGTGTGAGATGAGCAGAAAGGCTGAGGCCCAGCCTGGTAGGAAGTGGAGGCCATGGGAAGACATGGGAGGCTATGGGGAGCCGACCTGTAGTCGATCCCTGATAATTCTCAAAACTTTACCATCAAGAAAGGGTTGGAACTGCTATCTTTAAAACCAAATCCACCAGTGAGAGCTTTCTTTGTGAATGCGGATTTTTATTTTAATAGGCAACAACACTTTAAAGGAATAAACTTCCTATGCTAAAATTAAACATGGCAAGAGAAAATATGAAAATGGTACCCCATTATCTCTGACAGGAACTATTTGGGTAAAACACATTCAATCTCTGAAAATAATTTAGCACGGAACTGATTTCAACTGAAAAAGGAATGAGCTGTAAAATAGAAAGAATCAGGCATATGGATCATCTCTAGCACCTCAGTCCCACCTGGAAGTGAAGCAAAGAAACTGGTTCTCAGTAGCTAAGGCAGATATCCCAAAGATATTAAGCTTATTCTGCATAAATTTAATTCCCCATAAATTTGAAAAATCAGCTACTGCAGTGATAGTAATGACAACAGACAGTCTTGCAGTAAGGGTAGAGAAAGGAAAATATAAAAAGCAACAGCAAGAGTTTGGAGACTTTCTCAACCTGATTGCATTCGGTCTGGGGAAACAGCTTCCCCAGGCTCCCCACGAGCTGCAGATGTTTGTCTTCTTGTAACTGAGCTTTATTTGTGCATGCTGACAGTGAGCAGGTAGTGTTGAGTCATGCTATAAAATCTGTTTTGGAAGTTGGAGAAGGGCGAGAAAAATTATGAAAAAGTTTCTTTCCAGAATGATTAAATAAAACCAATTTCAGGGATTTTATTTTTTTTTATTAAGTGACAGCCTTTATTAATTTAATTAGCAGAGACTGCTTGCCCATGTTCTAATGGCAGAGAGGCAGCATCTGACCTGCTAGGAACCAACAAGGTGCACAGATGCATAAAGCTGGACAATGGGACCAAGTCACTGAGAGCTGGATTTGGGGTTTGGCTTTGTTCTCAGCCAATGTCCGGCAAGAGAGTGTCCTCCTATTGCCAGTGCTTGTTTTCTAACAAGAAAGATTGCCCTTGAGGCTTGACTGTTCCTAGATTTCGCAACTGAGTAGCAAATGTATTACCTGCTCTTTCTGGTTTAATCTGCTCAGATGAAACTCAATTATTAGAACCATGACATGAAGGTTTATTACCTGTATCTCATTAGAAGCAACTTGATCTTATTTCTAAAGGTTATTTATAGTTTGCCTAGAATAAAAATCACCCATTGGCCACTGTTTATTTTTGATAGCATCTAAGTACTGAGAGTGAGACTTACACAAGTAATTTTTAGTTAATTCCTAATTTCTTTTCTATAGATAAGGATTTTTCACTTCTGATCATTCTTCAAACAAGAAGTCAGAGAAAGCTTTACTCTGCAGTTGGTTGGGGCTGAGCATTTCCCAACAGAATCAGCAGACAGGTCGCCTGGACCTTCCCTCGTCCTTTTTGGTAGGATTTCAAGTATTAATCTTCCAGTTCCTTGCCACATCCTTGCATTATTATCCAATATTTATTATTGTCATATACCTCAATTGTTAGAAAATTTCTTTTTAATCGACTTGATTTTTATGGTAAATTCATTTAGAAAGGGAAATTTCTGTCATTAGTACAAATGAAAAATTAACATCATTCTGTCCTGAATAGAGGCTACTGATAAAATAAATGAACCAAACGCCTGCGTTTGCTTTATTGGATTAAGGAATGAACAGTATGACCAGCAATTTTAGCAGCATACAGTGCCAACCCAAGGAGTTCTTCTTGGTGGTCACTGAAAGGACAGAAAGTGCACTGACTCTCCCTTTGTGACTCTGTTATTTAACTCAGGGTGAATAGCCCACCTAAAGCCATCCCAACTGCCCTGGTGAAACACTTGGGAAATCTAGGTATTTTAAAAATGAAAACATCTCTACTTAATTTATCAGGGGAGGGGATTGGACCTCCTGGTGCTTTGTAGGTCCCGTTAGGCCAGGCACAGGTTTGGGCATAGGACAGTCACTCCGTAATTGCAGTGTAGACACGTATGCCCTCACTGTACCCTGCCTGTGACAGACACAAACTGTATTCATTCTTCTGATTATAAATAAGGATTGGCTTGCAGTGAGGTGGTTGTACTCCTGAAAAATAGAGTCTTACTTCTGGAATCATAGTCAGTCAATACCAACACCTTTTTTTGTTTCTATATCAACATAAAAGTAACAATGTGGCATTTTAAAAGGGGAATCATCTTTGGGTCCTAAATTCAAACCCAGGCTAGGAACTCACTAACTTCATAACTTGGACAATTTATTTAATCTCTCTGGCTGTGGTTTCCTTGTAATATAGGTCGGTAATTCATAGGAACTGGATCAGAATTAATGAATTAACGTAAGTGATATAACTGCAATACAGCAGAGTGTGAATAACTTAGAAAATACACGGATTAGCTACTTGAACTCTAAGGTCCTGCATTATAAATGAGAAAGAAAAGCTACATTTGTACAATTAGGCAAGCCAAAACCCATTTTATGCCAGAGAAAAATCTTGATGTGATTTAAACATTCCAGATCAAAAATCCTGCTCATTAGGACCAACCAAGACCAATTTGGCCCTGGTTTGTTTTGTGTTATTTCTTTGTTTTAATCTTAAGTCACCTACGTAATGTCCTGAATTCTGTTTTTCTCAGGGCAGCCATACTCAGCTGTAGCATGCAGTAAGTACAGGACACATTCATCTTCTTCCCAAGACCTTCAGCATAATACAGAAAGGTGTTTCGGAGTCATAGTTTTTAGTTGATATCAAAGCATGTCTTCTGGTTAGATCAGTATGCCAAAAACGTTGACTGACGGTAGCTACCTGAGAAAGCCAATTAATCATATTCCGTGCATACTTTGGCAATGATCACCACGTGCAGACTCAGCTAGACCTAGCCCCCTGAAGGAGTGCAGTCTGCCACCCCTGGGAAGACCACGGCAGATCTCCTCCAGTGCGGCGCATGTCCTGTGGCTGCACCGACAGCATACTGGGATAAACTAAGGACTACCGTTTTCCTTCTTCATTTTTCCCACTTGGCTCCATAAAACATTTTAGTCCCTTGAAATGCACTTTCCTTTACTTACACTGTTCTCTAGAAACATTATTGTAAATGTTGCCTCACCTGAGTAAAACAATCAAAGACAAAATAAAATTAATCTGGAAAATAATTTTATAGACTAATTATAAATCTTACTGCTTATGTACTTCCTTAAGTAAATGAATAACTGCCTAATTCAGTGCTAATATCATTCAATGTTGGATTAACAAGCATATAGAATGGTGAAAATGAACCAAAAATATTCAGTTAGACTTTATTTATAATTAATAAATTTATTTATTTATTTATTTTTGGTGATATCAAACCTTGTGCTTGCCAGGTAGACACTTAACCTGCTGAGCTGTTTGCCCAGTCCTGAACTTTCAAATGTTATTTTATTTCATTTTATTATTTTTGAGGTGCTGGAAATCAAACCCAGGGCACCAAGCATGCTAGGAAAAAGATCTTCCACTGAGCGACACCCCTGGCTCTCATCTGGTATTTTGTATTAGCTGCCTGTACTATGTTTTACAGCTTAGAGATGTAACTATGAGCACTTACTCTTTTATCATACTTCACAGGTCAAGCTTTTCTGTACAGATTCTTCCTGAATTGAAATTAACATTTCTTTTTTCTTTAAAAAAGTTAGTGATATTTGCTCATAACATGAAGTCGTTCCTCAGGTACCTGGAATTTCCATGATAGTACTTGGTTTTAGAAAAAGACATCTTTTTTTTTTTTTTCAAATTCAGTTTCTCATTCTGCAGGCATTTGTTAGAAATGAGACAATGGTAAGCCCTCCTAGAAGGGAAACTCTTGAGTACGTGGGCTCATGGGCAAGTTCTGTCCAGCACCAAAGGAGAAAATACCAGTGTCTCTACACACTTTTGAAAAACTAAAAAGGAAAGATGTTCCAGCTTGTTTTGAAACCAATAATACCTTAAAGCCAAATCTGAAAATGACAGTGCCGGGAAAGAACATAATAGTTCAACATCCTTCATGAACATAAATGTGAAAAGTACATGACAAAATATTAGTACAACATTTTAAAATATAACACACCAGAAAAGGGCAATTAAGTTCAATAATGCAAGAGAGGAATTATAGAATCATCTCAATAAGTGCAATAAAAATTGTATTGTTAGTCAAAATCTAACACATTCCCATGATTTTATGAAATTTTTCAAATACTAGAAATGGAAATAAGTACATTTGATTTGATAAAACACTTCTACAAGAAAATTCATGCCCTATATAAGTAAAATAACAACAACAAATACTTTGTCAGTGGGATCACAAGAAAAGGTAGTTGATCTGCTCTCTCTGTATTTCTATGCAGCATCTTCAACATCCTAATAGGGTTCTATCCAGTGCAATAAGGAAAAATGTTAAATAAAAGAAATGAAGCTCAGGAAAGAAAAGGTAACACTTTTTTTTTTTTGGTTTTGTAAATGAAATAAGTGCATACCTAGAAAATCGAAGGGGCTCTATTGACAAGAAAAGCAGCCCCTACTAGATCTAATACATAAGTCAACCAAGTTTTAAGATGTAAGGTTAATATAAAAATTCTATTGACTTATATAAGCAACAGACTCTAGAGATTGGAAACTTTTAAAAATCAATACATTTTTCAGCACCGTGAAAAGTCCTAAAATATCTACCAATAAATTTAGCAGAAGACAGCTATTTAGAAAACTTCAGGTCATCACTGGAAGAAATTGGAAAGCCTAAATAAGCAAAGAAGTACAGCAAAGCAAAGGGCTAGACGACTCACTATTGTCTGAGCTGTGTAGTAAGACCCTGTACCAAATACATAAAAAATAAAAATAAATAAATAAATAAAAAGACTCAGTATAATAAAAATATTACTGGTGCACACATTGGTCTATAGATGCAGTACAATTCCTGTTTGGCCCAAAGTTTTTAATTAGCTTATCATATTTTAAATGTAAAATTTGAAAAGAAAAAAATCAATGTCTCATGGACAACCAGGATACCAGAACTACTTTAACTTCCTTCGAGAGCAGGATCTCCCACAAGATTTAATGACCTCTTACCTCTTGTCCTCTTTGAGGTCCTACTTACCACATTTTAACATTGTCATCCTCAGGATCAAGCTTCTGACACCAGAACCACAGACTACCTGCAAACCATAGCAAAAAAGGAATAAATTTCCAAATCACCCTTCAGATTTCCTAAGAGATATGGGTCTCCAGATTGAAAGATAACCCAAAAGTTGAGCTTACACGGAGGCACATTGCTGGGGAATTTTAGAGCACTTCTGAGAGACTGTTCTTGTGTCTAAGTGCCCCCCCCAAAGCCTCATACAGTCATGGGGCGGCTTCTGGAGTTCGTGATGGATTCTTGATCAATGCTGGGATGGCACGTGTGAGTGCTGCATCCCAGTCCTGGGGTGGGGGATCTGCACTACAGTGTGGGGAGGGGAGAGGCTATCTAGCTGCCTGAGCTGCTGCCACTCCCTCTGCTCTTTGCCACCACTGTGAATGACTGCTGTGGCTATGCACCACTCTGTCTTGGAGCCAGCTGAGTATGGATTGAAACCTCCACTAACTGTGAGCTAAATAAGTCTTTCCTTTCTTCATTTTGGGTGTTGAGAATTTTGTCTTAGTGAGGTGAGAAGGGTCAAAAATGTAAAGCCTCTGAAGGCCAGGGAGCTATCTCAGTGGGATAAATGCTTGCCTGGCAAGCACAAGGTCCTCAGTTTGATCCCTGGTAACACACACACACACACACACACACACACACACACACACACAAAGTAAAACCTCCAGAAATAAAACAAAAAATGATAACTTTGAGCTCCTCAACAGAAATTGTACCCACAGTAAGACATTAGTATTTTGTGCTTACAAATACATAGGGAAAATTATATTTCCTGTACTGTTATATACATCCAGCTAAATCTTGATTAAATATGAAAGTAGATTTAAGCCATTTCAGACATATATTTCTTTTGCAAGCATTCATTGAAGGAAGTGCTCCATAAAAACTAGGGAAAATATCCAACTGGAGGAAGATATGAGATCTTAGAGACTGGCTCCAGCTCAAGGGAAGGTGCGGACTCCCAGCAGATGATGACCCCCCCCCCCCACAGTGTACTGGATAGGAAAGGAATCTTGTCCAAGCAGAGCAGCATGGAGAGCTCTGGGAAACAATGCCAAGAAGATGGCATTGACAGATTACCTGGTGTATCTAAACATAAAAAGATGAGATCTGACAAGGGAAGGAGAGTTTTGAATTGAATCTGGGATGAATATTTAGGAAACTAAACAAAAACACAATACCTTCAATGAGAAAGTACATAAAGGAAGATCAGTCGGAGTGGACCATCTGCCTCTGGAATAAGTAGACTTGCATGGGTTGAACTGACTACAAGGAATTGTGACATCATGCTGGAGGGCAGAAGTCACTGTGTATAGCAAAGGTGTGATAAGTGAAACTGAATGGCCTCAGGCTACCTAACATAGTATCTGAAAGTGAGAAACATCAAGCAAGGAAAACCATATCATGCAGAAATCTAAAAGTGAAACACTGAAGGTAGAAATGTCTTGAAGGAACTGCAAATGGAAACATTGGAAAGGGAACAAGCTTTCTTTAAAGACTTGTCCTTCATGATGAACCTTGCAGAAGTAACTAATCTAACTGTGGGCGTGGCTTAATCTTAAATACCTTGGCTTTCTTTGCAATTAATCTAGGGATTCCAAATTTAGGAAATGATTGCATTTTTAAAATGGTATGTGATCAAATTAAGCAGCAAACAGAGGCAGGAAGGTGGAAAGTTCAAGCTCAGCCTGGACAATTTAGCAGCTTGGCTGGAACCTGTCTTGAAGCTGAAATTTAGAAAAGGTGCAAGGGTACAGCTCAGAGCACATGCCCTTGGTTCAATCTTCTGTAACACCACAATAAACCCATCTTAGTTGATTGCATTTTTTGATCAGTGATACAATTTTTGTGACCTTGTGTATGAAACCAAACTCCTTCATGTAAATTTGAGTAACCTAGGCCTGAAACATATGCTTAAGAGTTTCTAGGGACCGGGGAGATGGCTCAATAGAGTGTTTCCATGGCAAGTGCAAGGGCCTGCATTCTTTTTCCAGTTCCACAAAAAGAAAGAGTTTTTGCACTGAACTTTTCTTCTGAAAGAGTCTATGAATGTCAAGAGTTTAAGCACTGAAATGAACACATCCAGACATTCAGTTGATGCTGATCTGAAAAGAGAGCAAATGCCAGAAGCATCTAATGCTTAAAGCTCTTCTGTAAAGATCTAGTAGTTGAGGGCCGGCCTAATAGCTCAGCAGACTAAAAGTGCCTGCTTAGGCAGAGTGCAGCAGCTGGGGTTTGATCCCCAACATGCTGTGCAAGACTGGAAATGGTGGTGAGTGCCTGTAATCCCAGTTACTGAGAGGCTGAAAACAGGAGGATCACTATGAGTCATCTACATAGTGAGTCCCTGTAAGCCCTGTAGATCCTGTACTAAAAACAGAACAAAATAAAGGATCTAATGGTTGATAGAGGGCCACTGATGGAGCACCTGCTACTTGGTAAGAGAGTAGTAAACATTTATTAAGTGGATGAATGAGTAAACAAATGAATAAATGAAGTACAGCAAGTTTTCCCCTTGGACAGCAGACAAGACACTTTCTGTATGTCAGAGAAAAACATTTGGTCCCTTACATTCGCTTCTTTTTTAAATCCAGCACAACAAAGGATTTTAAACAGTATGAAAACCTAAAGGGGGGCAAGGATATAGTTCATTGGCACAAGTGCCTGCTTTGTAAGGTCCGGAGCTGTATTTCTAATATAAAAAAAGGACAAAAGGGACATGAGTAGAGATATTTCCACTTGGAATGGGGGTCTGGGGAAATGGCTCAGTAGAATAAGCGCTTGCTTGGCAATTGCAAGGGCCTGAGTTCAATACCCTGGTCTGCCAAAAAAAGGAAAAATAAATGAAAATACATTTCATCCTGGGTGTGATGGTGCACACCTGCAATCCCAGCACTTAGGAAGCTGAGACAGGAGGATCACTATGAGTCCAATCCATGTAGTGAGACCCTGTAGATCCTGCAGACCTTGCCCTAAATACAGGCAAAAGAAGAATCACTTGGAGTGAAACTTTTGACTTTAACATATACATCTTCAAACACAGGTCAATGTGCTTTGTAGTATGTGCAGCATAGCAATGGAGAACAGTAATTTGAAATGGCTTTCTTAGGAAAGGCCCATTGGCACTGTCACAACTGTCCCGACAGATGCTTTGAACTTCTTCTGGTCCCACGTCTCTGCTCAGCCAGCACAGCTTTGGTTGTATCTTGTTTTGTTCTTTCCCCTTTACATAAAGGAGTCCCATCCAAACTGAAATCTCTATGTCTTAAAATGCTTGAACATCACTGATATGGGAGCGAGGTATTCTAGCAGAGCAGGTTTCTATTCATTGTATATTTTCCAGAAAAGATGGATGGCTTTGCTACCCAATGGATGGCATTTAAACCATTCTAATTAGAATCTAAAAGTCTCGACTTAAAAACCTTCCAGTTCTCCAAAATCCCCCAAAGGACAGAAAGATCAGTTTCCTTCTTCTCTTTTACATGTTGATCTGATGTGCATAGGATCACAAATTATATGTTCATGTCCCTTAGCTGTTTTCATTTCTTCCCATAGACAGGGTGACCTTTGTCTAGTTTCTAGGATACTGCAGTCTAGTCCTTTATCTTTCTCTTTCAATTCTATTGTGTATGACACAATCTTTCTGTCTGACTTCCTTTGGGGCTTTGCCTCTTGTAGCTCAAAAGAAATTGAATCTTGAATATCAATACTCTTGCTTTATAGATTGCATATCTGCGGTGAGGTTTAACCTATTTTTAGACATTCAAAAGTCAAGCACTGACTGCTAATATTTTTTTCTGTGTTTTGCTGGGATGAAACCTTGCATCTTCTCATTCCTACAGCTAACTGAATAGGATACATGCTCCAGAATCCTGGGTTAATAAGACCACATTCCACCCTTCCACTCATGTATAAATGAAAGGCCTTTCTAGTCGCTCTCTTTCACAATTACAGAAGAAGTTTCAGAATTTACAAAACCCAATAGGCCACAGTGGCCTTCAAAGTTAAAGAAATGGTAGAGCAATGTGTAATACAACATATGGCAATGAACAGTTTGTACCATAATATAGTCAAGTTATATTAACAATTGGAACATGAGTTTCTTATGTAGACCAGAAAGGGATTTTGTAATAAAGGGAATCCTTGAAGTTCTTAATATACCATCCAGAACTTACATACTGCAATATATGGCAAAGAACTTTGTCCTGGTTTCCCCCTCCAACATCCTACCTGCCTCCTCCAAGATTTGCAGTGGTACCTACAGCTCATCTTTTTTTGTGTTTTTGCCACAGAATGATTTTATTACCGTTTCAGCCACATTTGTCAACTAAGAATTTCTGTTGAGTCTCTTGTATATTTTTGATTTAGTGATTATGCACAGATAATTCTATTTGTTTCATAATTTTAAATGCTGATTTTAACCTATGAATTTCCCTTCTGTTAAAATAACATGTGAAAAAAAAAGCCTTTACCTAGCAGACACAAAACATCCCCCGGCTTATAAAACCTTAATTTTACTTACAGCTCCTTTTTCACTAACCTCCAGCATCTGTTATTCAGAGGGTGATTTTACATTTGTGGCTGTCTCAGCCTTTCTTCCACAGGTAAAATGCATGTTGGTAGAAATGTTGCATATTAACATCTCAAGACTACTCTTGGAAAAAAAAAAAGCTAAAATTCTATTAAATTGGCTAAAATGAACATGTCTGTGTCCTGCTTTCACTTCCCATGCCTGTTTGTATGAAGAATGGTGACATTTTCATGATAGAATCTCAGCTTTGCTCAATACCCAGGAGGAAAGGATGCCGAGAAAATTCCAGAACAGTCCAAGAAGTGTATGAAGCTAAGGAAATTTGTATGACAAGATTGACCAATACCTTAAGGATAGCAGAGTCAGCATAGGTCCCAAAAGAAGAAAAAGTTTGAAAAGAAACCAAGTTTTTTTTTTTTTTTTAAAGGATAGACTGTAAGACAAAAATGAAGAAACAAATGTAGGAAGAAAACAGTCACTACTCAAACTGATAGCTTCTGGAAATTGGTAAAACATTCCAAAGGAATCCACTAATTGTCTAGGCAGTGAGGATACTGCTCTTCTCCAAGGTAACAGAAAAGTAGCAACCCAGTGCCTTTATTTTCAATCTTCTATAAACTTCTCTTTACATGCTTTGACTTTACCACCTGAAGTCTGTACCTATGTATGCTTGGTCAGGGGACAGTGGCCAAGGTGGTACTTTAAAAAGAAAGAGAAGACTTTTGGGGGGGAGGGAATCACATTTATTAGTTAAAGACAACCACAGGTTGGACAAAACATGCATACTAAAATTGGACTGTTCTTAAAATTTCAGTTATATAGGTAAATGGTTTGTTCCCCCCACAGCCCACAATCATTTCCATGTTCACAAATTAGAAGGTCCATATTAAAGACATTTAAACAGTAAAATATGTAATAAAAGCTCCAAGCTAACCTGAAAGTTGAGAACTTCTCAGGGTACTGGTCTGAATCAGTTTTCAGTACTACAAACACCATGCCTTATTCCAACCAATTGTTTTAACACTGCAGAGGCCTCAGTTTGGTTATCAATATAAATGAAACCTTCTGGAAGACCCCTTTCCTGGTAGAACACACCAGACTCCCAGGGAAGACACTCAGGCTTATTTTTTAGCCACCGCTCAAATTACAAAGGCTGATGAGCCAAAGTTTGCAAATGTCATGGATGTCATTGCATGGCAGAACTTTACTGTACCCACTGGTATTCAAGCTCAGGGATGGCCAGCTGCTCTGAGTGGATTGGATATGGTTGTAGTGGCCCAGAAGACTTTTCTTCTGCCTTGAATTTTGGTGTATGCTTTCATCTAGACATTAGCATACAATGATGAAACTCATAACGCTGTCTAGGCATCTTCACATAGTCCAAGGACAGGTCAGGACACATTTCTTGGGATTTCAAAGGAGAATTTTTGCATAGGTTATAGAAATATGCTTCTCTTCTTTTTCTTTCTTTTTTTGGGTGGGGGAGTACTAGGAATTGAACTGATGACCTTGAGCTTGCCAAGCAGACACTGTGCCACTGAGCTACATCCCCATCTCTGCTTTTTTCATTTAACAGAAATTGTATCATATACCACAAACTTCACTCATTAATTACATAACATTGATCTACAGTTCTCCTTCTAGGGAGGCCCTAAATGTATCCACAGAGGACATTCCCTAATTCAGGCATGTAAAAATTAAATCATATCAATGTGTTACCAAAAATTCTCCAGAGCAGAATCCAAACAAAGGTCTTGATGTCAGGATAGCTTCACTGAGAATTATTACCTCAAAAGGTAGAAGAGCTTAATTCAGAGCAAAGAAAAAACCAGGGAGACAGCAAAAAGATTGAGCACACCCACATTTCACCCAGGACCTCACCCGCCCATCAGATTTCTCAAGCGCTCAAGCGCCATCCCACATCTCTTCTATGGAGAAGAAGCGAACCTCAGAGACCATACTTGGTCAAAAGAATCTGTCACTAGTGTTCTTATGCCTCTGTGATTCTTCAGAGGACTTGCAAATAGAATTGTTGCTTGAGTTTGCTTTCTATCATTTAGAATCCAGTTATAATTTTCTCAAATATGGGCTTAAGACCCTGGGACCCTGGACAAATTGCTTAATCTCGCTAAGACCCAGGCTGACCCCCTAAAAAGTACAGCTTTTTGTGAGAATACATCAGTATAACATCCTTAGTAGAAGGGTTAAAGGCAGAAATTTGGAGGACCAAGGTTATAAGTGGCCAGTGCAAGATCTGAATTTAATCCCTGGTACCACAAAAAAAGACTAATTTGTTAGTTTGATATTGTCAGTGTGTTATCCCTCACTTTCTATACATATGCCTATATTAATAAATATTCACTGGTATAATTTTAAGAATTACATTGATTGTGTGAGTGCTCAATAGTTTATTTAGTTAATTATATACTGGAGGTCATTTAGATTGTGTTTGTTTGTCTATTATGCTTCCAGGTAAAATTTGCTTCTTGAATACATGAGTCTGCTTCCAGTCCCTCCTAAAACCCCACAAAAATTAAAGTGAGGGTGTTTTATAGGAATTTTATGGAATGCATAAGATCATGGAATAAGGAAAACAGGAATGGAAATTATAGCAACAAAGTAATGGAAGCAGAGAAGCAAATAAGTTGGCACATCTAAGAGAACCACTGAGTGTTCAGCTAACGGTCGGGTATATGAGTTACTTTATGTCACTGCTTGGATAAAACACCCAATACTCTAAATTAAAGGAGCAAAGGTTTTGGGGTGTTTGGCTGATAGTTTGTAGAGGTTTCAACCCGTATTTGGCTGGCTTTATGGCTGGGCAGCAGCAGAGGTATAGAGAAACAGTCCATGGCGAGGTGGCAGGAGGCAGCCAGCAGCAACCCACCTTGCCTTTTAATCCCGTACGGGCTGCCAGCATCTTGCTGGTGCCACCCACACCCAGGGTGGGACTTCTGCTTTCTGTAAATCCATTCTTTTGCACCCAAAGCTATGCTAATTTCCGTCAGTGGACTAATTTAGTACTATATACTCTTAAACCCAGTCTCATGCATCCTATCCCCAATCAGCTCCCAACAAAGTGCTACCTATGAACAAACAAGGCTTTGGGGGACATCTAGATACAAACCCCAACACAGGGAAAGCCAAGCTTAGGAGCTGGCAGGCACCAAGCAGTTCTAGAATTGAGATGAAAAGAGAAGCTAAAATAAAATGGATTTGTGAAAGTGTCTTTCAGAAGCAGTCCTGTGCTAGTGCTCTTCATCACTCTCCATCTCAAGAAAAATATCTCTGCCTGCCGCAGAGCCAAATGGGGGTTCCTGAGGGCACAAGGCAAGCTGGGGATCTCACACTGAAAGCTGGAGCCTAGAGAGGCGACGGGAGCCTGGAGAGGCGAAGGGAGCCGATCTCCTCTGAGTCCTTCTCCTTTCCTCTCAAAGCCCAGTCCTCTCCCTCCACACGAGAGACCAGAGACTCTTCTCTCTGGAATCCAATTGACTCAAAATGGAAACTTTAATAAAAGCCCCGCAGTTGAAGTTTTCTCAACGCACCTTCCAGCAAACCACCCTGCAGCAAAGCTCCCACTATTCAGTGCTGTTTAAGTTATCACAGCTTTTGCACCCTCACTCCACAATGTGGTCCAGGACCCAAGGATCTCCCATGATCTGAGTGCCTTTAAGGGGAGCAAAAACCAAAGAGGAGACGAGGGCTTGTGGACAAAAAACAGAGGAAGAGACGTCAGAATGGGAGAAGGAAAATCTGGCATTAGTATTCTCCACTAAGAAAGCAGATCAGAGATGAGGAAAAGGAAAACTCATTAAACAAAAATAGTCTTTTGGAAACTATAGGTAAATATGTTGGCAAAAATGAAAACATAAACATGGAGAAAATTTTCATGCAAACGATAGCAAAAAGAAGGGATATAAATGGGAGAAAGGACAAGTTTCTCAGTTATAGACAACTTGATGAGCATATTTGCAGAAAACAAGGTAGTAATAAGTTATAGAAAACAGATTTTCCAGCTTAAGATAAAACAAAAGGATACCATTTGTCAGTGTTTACTAAAATACAAAAGACAGTGAAACTTCCTTCCTGATCCTCAAGGCAGACAGTAAGAAGTAGAATATTATCAGTGAGCTCTCTAAACTAAAAATGTCTTATGCTTCACACAGAACATATAGAAAATCTGCTACATGAGGTTTACTTTAAGTCATGCTCTTAACACACCAATTTTCAAAACGAATTCAAAGAGTATAAGCCAGCAGTGTAGACCAATGCAAAGAACACCTTCTTTTGAAAAGTTTCCCCAGCTGGTCTTTAGAAGTTAACCACTCTCAGAAGGACAACCGGGGCGAACTGAACTCCTGCCTCTTCAATGACTCTGGCTCAACCAAGGGAAATAGTGAGCTGCCCCTCATTTCTGATGGTGCTGAGACTCATTTAGAATGCCCTTGATTCTATATGTCATAAGATGCTGGGAATATTTGGACAAGATCACATATACTCTAGTAAAATGACATAGAGAATCAAATAATTTTGATTTTCTCTAAAATATGCACATAATTGAGACCAAAGCATTTTTAGTATTATATGCTTTGTTTTACTTCTAGGATTAATCTAGGTCCATTCATAGCAAAGAGAAATAGAGCAGGCAATCGTTAAATAAACTTGGTTTGTGATGTCAATAGAGATCCTATGATAATTAATACAACCATCCACCATATTATTATAGATTGCTAAGTTAGGTTGAAATATTCTAGGCACTTGGGCAAGGCCAGGGCTTCCAGGGAGTCTGCAGCAGACGAGAGCGCATCGCCACTGTGGCGGGGGTGTGTGCATCTGTCGAAGTCCAGGCCTTCCAGTGAAGATGGAATGGCCAGGCCTATGTGTCTTCCTGAGAGATAAGCAATAAATTAAAGATCATGCTATAATTGGTATTACCTGGTCCAGTGAAGTATTTTCTTATGTATTTGGTATATAGTTTCACTATGCAGCTTAGACTCGTAGTGATCCTCCTGTTTTTAGCCTCCCTCGCAATAGAATTACAGGTGTGTCCCACCATACCCAGTCTCAGTGGCTGGCCCAGCTTGCCCAGGGTGGGACTCGTACTATGTGTGATGCTGGAGATTGATCCCTGGTCCCCGCACTTGCCTAAGCAGGCACTTAATCCACTGAGCTATCTCTCCAGCCCTTTTAAAATTTTTTTTAATTATTATTTTTTTCAAGGACGTCTAGATAGTTAAAGGACCAAAATCTCCTAAACCATCCCTTCCTAAAAAGGTCTTTGCTCTTTCCACATATACTTACTACATGACCTGCTTTCCTATTGAATCGTTTACCTAAATGGCTATACATGTAAATCCTATTGATTGATCATAATTTTGACACACGTTGTATCCACTTCATGATTTTGCTCTACAAAACTTCCTTTGAGAAGCCAGCTCATTGGCAACCCACTTGTGCTTTCCCTTCTGTCTCTCAGAAGCTATTTCTATTCCTTAATAAACCTTTCCTACTTGTCCTTTAAAATTCATCTTTTATTTCAGAGGACATGATCTGGGCAGATTTGACATCGAGCAGGGTGGAAGTCATTTTCCCCATGCATAGCATTATTCCATGCCACGCCAATTAAATCATAGGCTTGATGAGGGAATCAGTATTTAAGAGCTGCTGAATAATTGTGATGCTCAGCAATAGTTGATAACCATTAATAAAATAGTTGAATATAATTCAGGTTATAATATAGGAATACAATTCAGGTTAAAAGCCTGTGGCTTGGGTTGGGAATTTGTACTTCTCTAATACTTGGTAGATGCAAAATATCTACTTGCTTTGAAGCCTTCTAGGTATGGTGACAACAGCTGAGAGGCAATGATCAGTGCAGGTTTTTTCATCCTTGACACTTGACTTTGAAATCTATTTTCCAGGCATTTAGATGTGACAAGTTGGGACTGGAGTAGGAGAGACAGACTGGTAGTGTCCTTCTCAGTGTGCCTGGCTGGCCTGAAGCCAAAGATCAGTGTAAATGAGACTTCTATTGCATTGTAATAATATTGATCCTTAGCTTTCTATCTTTTATAGGAACAGTTTCAAACTTCCTGTCGGAGCCAATTTTGATATCTCTGGGAACAACCAGGGGACACGTTACTTTCTGTGGGAGGGTCAGGGTCTTACCTTGATGTACGAGTGAATGACCACTTCAGCACAGTCATTGTCTTCCTAACTGGCTCCAGAGAAGTTTATATATGTATGTGTTTCCCTTGAGTAATTACTCTGTTTTTCCTCCCTAAGTCCAGTGGCATTTTCTCTAAAGAGATAATAGTAGAACTGGCCTCATAGTGGAAAATAACCTCAGGCCTTCTATAGGAAATGATAGGGAAAAAGAAGAGAAAAATACAAAGGATAAAGAGAAGGAGGATACTAACAACAACGGAGGAGGAAGAGAGGAAGGGGAGAAGCAGGAGGTGGATGTGGAGGAGGAAAAGCCACAGTAACTCTGCTCTCAGCAGGTAGGAGCAAACATTTTAGTTCACAGTTTTTTTTTACATTTCTGATGACCTGTGAGAGTATCTGTTAAAGTTTTTACATTTCTGGTCATATTGTATCTCAGGGTCAAAAAGAGGTAGAACAGCATTTTAGAAATTTTCAACCACCCCAGGTAGATATTACACATAATAAACCACTTGAAAATTATTCATCTACCATTTCTTGGCACTAATAACAAGTTTCCAGTCTTACCAAAGCAATAAAGAATAACAGTATTTTAAATAATATAAACCCAGGGAAATAATGATCCTAGGGCCTGGGGAGATAGCTTGGCAGTCTAAGTGCCTGCCTGGCAAGTGCAAGGATAGGGGTGAGCCGGCTACTGAAACTGGGTGTACTGGCTACTGAAACTATAATGCAGAGCTGGGAAGGTTGAGGCAGGAGGATCACTATACACCTGAGCTACACAGTGAAACCCTGTACCAAATAAATACATAAATAAATAAATATTAATAATAATAATAAAATAAATAGTGTTTCTGGGATTCACCTGAAATGGTGGAGAGTTCAATGCAAACCCAAGACAATGACAAAGGAAGACGGTCAATAATCTTGACACCTAATCTTCGCCCTAAGCCAGCCCTGTTTCAAGCAGCCTGTGCAATCTAGGCACATTCAAGTCTCATGAGGAGCAGGCGGCATTATTTCTCCTGTGTGATAGCTGAAGACTGCAGCTTCAGAATCTGCCCTGGGTAACTGCAGTAATAAGGGACAGAAGTCATTCAACACACAAGTACTCAAAATGTTAGATACACAGAACTTCTCCACATAAGCAGAGGATAGAAGCACTACAGGCAAGTCCTTATCTTAACTCCACCAGAGTAACAATGAGAACTCCAGTGGCCTTTTCCACCTGTGGCTTGGCTTACTGCCTACACAATGTGAATAGTCATGATGGTGTAATGAGAAGCTAAAAACCAGAATTTTTTGCAAACACTATAATATCTGTCTCAGCACCAGTTATCATTATGCTGTCATAATCATGGCTGATGTCAGCTGGATCCTCACTTTTCTGTGTGAAGTTGACATGGGGAGAAAACAGTCGTGTTACTATTCAGCCACATGCAGAATCAACATGGGTTGGTTCTAGCATCAAGAAAACAAAGTGAAGGGATAAGGGATAACCGAATTTGTTTGTTTGTTTGTTTTTTAAATCTTTCTCCTCTTTTTTTCCTTTGTCCAATTGAATGCCCGATGCACTGATACTTATTTTTGCACTTAATACATTTCCAGCATGCTGAACATTGTTAGATCGATGTAGTTCCTCTCTAACACATTAGGGAATGTGCTCAGAGAGCTCAACAGTCTCGGTCTGCCCATATATTTTACTTTATTACTTTTTTTTTTCTGCAAAGCTTTATTCCAGAGGGGCTCAGTCCTTCTTGGCAGTTGCCTTCCTCATGGCCAGCACGTTGCTCAGCTCCTCTCGCTTCCTCTTGGCGCAGATGTGCGTTCCTACCTTTTTCTTGATGAACTGGAGGGTGTGCTTGTCCTTGGAGATCTTGAGCAGCTCCATGGTGCACCGCTCATAGGGGCTGAAGCAGCAGACCTCCTAGATCATGCCCCACATGAACTTGGTGTGTTTGGTGAGACGTCCGCAACGGTGGTTGTGCTTGGTTTGTGCACATTCTTAGTCACCTTGTGGCCCTTGTTGAGGCCCACGGCCATGGGATAGTGGAGGGCTACTCTTCTTCGATGGTTGCTGTACTTTATTACTTCTTGCTCTCTACCCTGAAATCAAATGTTTTCCTCTCTACCCAAGTAAGATGTGTGAAGTCAGTTGTGTGAACTGTGAGTGAAACACTTCCCATTGTGTTTCAGTGTATGAGAATTATGAAATTTGTCTTTCCTATCTCAACAAGGAGGAAGAAAGAAAAGAGGAAGAGGAGCACACAGAAAATTAATAAGAGAGAGCTACGAGCATTGTGCTCCAGAGACACGCAGCTGTAGGCTGTCAAATCAGCTCCCCATCCCACCTGCCTGCACAGACACACAAGCTTGTCCCATGATGTGGAAGACATGGCTGCAGTAAGCTGAGACACAGTCCTCCAGCTGAGAAGCAGCTGCCATTGACTTGCACTGAAGTTCGTACGTTATATGTAGTAACCTCTTCAGCAAAACACTGTTATATCCCAGTTTATAATTGAGGAAACTAAAGCAAGGAAGTTTGAAAATATACCCAGTGGCCCGCAGTCAGGAGCAGGCAGAGCTGGGCTTCAGCCCTGTATGTTCTGATGTGAGTCTGTTCCACCTCTGTGCCCTCTGCTTTGTGCATACCAGTCACCTAGAGTTTGGGTAATATTTATTAAATGGTGTTAGTTTTTCTGTTAGCTCTCAGCTAGCTTTGCAAATAAAATTAAAGCCTCTGCCTCTGCTTTATCCAGTGACAGAGGACTAGGAAAACAAAAGGTAACTCATTAGCCATTGTCCCTATGATACATTTTCTTGGACTACTTTGTCTCTCAGCTTTCCCAGAGACAAACCCTTACATTTTGCCTATATGAGACTGGACAGACAGAACTTAAACAGAACTTTAAACTGTCCTCCTGTCCTGCTGCCACCTCTCAGTGCCACTCAAGTCCATCTCTTTCCCAAATTTATGGTTTGGAGTGAACTCAGATTCTGGAAGATGAAATACCCAGTGGTCTCCTGCCCCACCCCTTTTTTGATGTAAGTTAAAGTGACTGCAGCACAGCCAGGTTTGAGCAGTGTAAGGAAGGAGGAATAGGCTTTGTGGAAGTGGAAAAGGCATGAAGGGTGGGAGGGAGGGAGGAAGGGGAAAGAGAAGGATGGGGTGCAATATGTACATGTACCAACTCCCCATGACAAGCTGGGCATGGTGGCACATACTGATAATCTCAGCAATATAGAGAATGAGGCAGGGCGGTTGCTCTGAGTTCAAGGTCAGCCTGTGCTACATAGTGATACATAGCGAGTTGAAGATCAGATTGAACTGTATAGTGAGACTGTCAGAGAGAGAAAGAGAGAATATTTCACACAGATTGCTCCTACGAGAGAGGAGGAGACCATAATTGAGTGGTGTAAGTTAGGCATAAGAGAAAAATCTTTTCCAAACACTTGATTGTCTCTGCTACATTTTCCTCCTACTTTCAATAGACTTAAACATTCCTTAACTCCATTGTGTGGGGGGGGAAAGGTGAGATAAACACAACTCCAGTGAGCTTCATTTTATATCTGACAACACTAAAGAGCATTGTCTTCTGACTCACATTTTCGAGTTTTTAAAGAAAAGACAGAAATATCATATTTTTCAGTGAGACATCTCCCAAGTTTAAATTTTAGACATTAGTATTACATTTTGTAAAGCAATGCACTGTGAACTGGTTCTGTCTTACAGCCTTTGTTTATGTCCATTTGGTGGTGGTTAAGGGTCTTAGGAGGGCGGGGAAGATGCCTGCAGCTGAGATCTGAGCTGTCCATGCTCAGTGTGAGACTTTAACTGCCCCCAACGCCAGCTGCAGAGCTGGCCATCTCAGGCCCTCAGCTGCAGGAATTTATCCACTGAAGGATAAATAATCAGCCGACCCCAGCATCACCTTTGCGTCTCACATCCCTTTAGAGAATTCTGGAATTAACCTGTTTATTGTTTAAATAAAAGGATTGTAATGAAGAGCCATAAACAAGCTGGGGAAAGAGGCCTCCAGCAACAGTCTTTAGGCATGGTTAAAAGTGTGATCCCACCTTGACATCAGGCAGGATGAATAAGAAGTATGACTAGCAAAGCGGAAAGGCCGTCTCTTGAAAAGTGGGAAATTAAGCAGAGAATGTCATAAACACAAGTATCAACGAAAATAAAATACTTCAGTTTTCTTCAAAAGAATCAACTTGGAGAATATTATGGTATGATGAATCATGGTTTTTAAAACAATTTTTGCATGGAAATATTCTCCTATAAATTATAATTGTGTAACTGAGAAATGAGTAATTAGATATACGGAGGCCATGTATCTCCTGATATAAGGCAGTGAAAAATAGTGTAACATTATTTCTTGCTACCGGAGGACTCCAATCCAATCATGGGAAAGCATCACACAAACAAAATTGAGGAGCATATAACATGCTGGATAGTATTTTGCAAAGTTGCACAACCATGAAAGATTTTTTAAAAAGCTAAAACATAATTCAGACTGGAGAGATAATAACCAAATGCAATGAAGAGTCTCAGTTGAACACTTGACGAAAAGAATAAGCTAACTGAACCGATAGAAAATTTCAAAGGTGATCCATAGCTTAGTGTTCGACCAATATTAATGTCCTGGCTCAGCTCTGAGAACACTGAGTGAAGGATTGACAGAGCTTCATTGTACTATTTTTGGAACTTTTTGTAAATTTTATTTTATTTCAAAAAGAAAAGTTTAGGAAAATAGAGCACATTTTAATAGCTGTACCCCAAGTCTACTTTAGAGACTTTAAATTTTAAGAATTTAAAATTCTTTAATGCATTGCATGTTCATATTATTTTGTCTAAATTAAAGAATTCATGTTGGCATTTGTTTTTAAACACTGGATGGTGTTTAAATGCCTAACTTGCAGTAGGAATGATATTCACCATGATAAAAAGGGTTGCCAGTTCTGCTTTGACGTGTTTTAGCCCTGCTTGGGGAGCACCAGGATTGTCATTTGTGGTTCCACTTCTTCTTTTATTGTGGAGATTCCCACCAGCAGACCCTCCCTGTGGAGAACTGCACCTACTGACAGGATGTGTCTACAAGTCCTAGTAAAGAATGCTCCCTCCCACTTTCAGACATGAGGCTGGTCACATGGCCTATGCCTGACCAATCAGACTATGCTAATAACTGGTCCAGGGTAAAGATAATGCCAAATCCTAGCACTTAGTTTTTCTCTCGGGCTAATGGAAAGAGGGACCTCTTTTCCTTCTATGATGAAGCCAGAAAATAAAAAATAACAATAGCCACATATTGGGAAAAGTCACATATTTTAGAAGTCTGAAAAAAATAAGAGCTATTGCTGGGAGATAGCTCAGTAGAATAAGTGCTTGCCTGGCAAGTGCAAGGTCCTGAGCTCAACCCTCAGTACTGCAAAAAAAAAAAAAAGGACTATTTTCAATAAAATTATTTTTAAAAAACCAAGAACTACCAAGATATAGAA